>VDFB02276267.1:12925-29633 GCA_007258455.2 Sequoia sempervirens | reverse complement strand
GTCTCAAAGTCAATAACACTCTTGAAATCAAGCTATGTCTCAAAGTCAATAACACTCTTGAAATCAGCTATGCTGATTTTGGCAAGTTTCGTGGCCACCTGTGAACTCTAAGTGCCTCAAATCTAACTCGAAGATTTTCATGTGCAACTGGGAAACTAAAACTGCAATATCTTTCCACCCAAGGAAATAGAAATAAACCAGAATTGGGAATTTCATTATGACTTAAAAGGGTATCCAAAAATGTAAAAACATCTAAAAACTGAGAAACTTGAAATTTAATTATTTTGGGTGATGCAAGATTGCCCTTACACCACTAGATGCTCCTGCATCATTCTAACACTTGTCCCATATCAATAATTGTGTGTTTTCATGCTTTCATGTTTCAATGCTTGCAAATTTAAAAGATTGACCATTTTGATTCTTGAGCATTTAAACACATTTCGATGCTTATTCATCATAGTGAATTTTTGTCTAGACCTATATGATCTTTCAAAGTTTTTCTACATACCTTATTCCATCATAATCCTGTTCTAATATTTAGTCCTTTATCCATAGTCCATACCCACATTCTTCTACAAATATTAGTCCTTGTTCATAGTCCTCATCCATTGCCATCCTAAAACTCCAGGTTTGTAATCCATAACAATTTCAATTCATCCTTTTAGCTTAGATTTTATTCCACATCACCTGATATCTAAATCTTAAAACTTTTTTCCTATCCATCACATCTGATCATCTCACATCATTCCTAGTCCTAGGATTTTTTCCTAATCACTTCATCCAGATCACCCATTCTAAAGCTTTAAGACTTTTTTTCTAATCCACTTCACCTACATAAAACATTATACTAAGCATTAGGGATTTTTTCCTCATCATTTCATTTCACACCATTCAAAACCTGTGACCCTTTTCCTCGTCACCTCTCCCATATAAAAAAATATTCAACCCTAAGGAATATTTTATCCTCATCCCTCCATCCATAGTAAACATTAATCTCACTCATACACCCAAATTTTCCTTATTCTACCAACATTAATATGTCTCTTAGTCTATCCAAATCAAACATCAACCAAAAAACACTTCAATCCATCAAACTAATCATTTCCAAAATCCATATTTATTGCCACAAATTGATATAACCATTAGGCCTTGGTCCTACAAGTACCCATATAATTTTAGCTCAACTCATCCCTTAGACCCATCACTCATTCAAGATAAACCTTAGTCCATTGCACACCATTAAACCCAACCTTGGAGCCTTAGTCCTAATCAAACATCCAAACAAATCCTTCAAACAATCCAAATACATTTCCATTTTAAAATAATTACATCCAAATTTTGGGTTTAAAGGGCTTACCCCTTGCTAACTAATTTATCTAAATATCATACTACATCAAAGTTTAAATTCACCCATCCAAAATATCAAATCCTTAATTTACCTCACACCCTTTTCCATAAATCAACACCTTACCATCTTCACAGGAAATCCTTGGATTATTTAAAAATGTACCTTTGAACTCTCCTTTTAATAAAAAAATAATACAAAAGCATCATCTAGGACCATTAATTATCCTAGTTCCTAGTGTCCAATCCTTGGGATCCTTAACCATCCTAAGACCCATAATCCAACCTTTGGGACTCTACAATTATTCCTAGATTCCAAAACTCTTGATCAAATATAAGTATCTTTAGGATCCAAAAGTGTGTTATATCCATAGTCTAACATTAGAACAAACATTCCTTTCTATCCACATAGTCTATCAAACCATCCATTCCCATATTTGGGAACCATCCTATCCATCTAAGCCATTTAAAAATTACCAATAAAGTTACCTAATATTATCATCCATTTGGAATCTATAATCCCTTACGAACATACTCATCCAATTCAACTATAATCCTAGACTTTTGGTCTAAAAGGGTTTCCACTTTTTTCACTCATTTTATCTAAATAAAAACTTATCTACCATAAAAAATATATTATTTACAACCAATACTAATGTCTCCCATCACAAGGAAAACCACTAAATATAGAATGCTTGAAGTCAATCCCTTCCATGTCCAATCTCTTATAGATTGATTCCCCTTCCTATAATAACCATCCAAACCACATCATCATGATAGTGATACTTATGAGGACACTCCTAACTAGTTGCACTACACCATTTATCCTAACAACTGAGCCTTTTTTCCAAACAAGGACATGATCTCATGGAGAGGTTCATCAGAGTAAACAAAGATGCAATCCTAAGAAAAGTCATTGAATTAGGGGTGAAACTGGCACTAGATTGTGACCTCTCTATCCTTAACAACATAGTGTATCCTAATCCCTTAGATCATAACAAGAATCATGCAAAGGTCCCTTTTGGGGTTTGGTGCAATTTTCTATCTTTTGCTGACTATGATACTTTAAATTGGTCCTAGGAAAGGTTATGAAAGAAATTTCACAACCTTTGGTTGATAGTACCTTATCATTGAAAGGGATTTCTAAAAAAAAGATAGTAATATCTTTGGAATGAGGTAGAAAATAGAGGAGATAGGTCCAAAATACATGGGATTTAAGTTCTTAATCGATATAATGGGTACATAAGCCATGGGAATGCATGATTTACACTAATTATGAATAGAAAAATAATATAGTCATTGATTTGTGGTACCTCATTTTTCTTCTAATTTTTATTTTAAATATATTTGGTTGGAATTTTCTTATCCATATTTGGGTATCATGAAAAAACTGTTTTTCATTAGACACTCTATCCATGACTATATCATGTTTTAGCACATCGCCCCTATTTTTTTGAATCATTTATCCCCATCTCTTTAAATCCTCATCCTCCTTCCATCCCTTTTCCTTGTCATGATATTTTAGGGTAGATTAGGAATTAGATTAACTTTCATTTAGTATTCTTATAATAGTTTTATATTGACAATAAAAGAGATGAGGAGGTTGTCACAAAAATTACCATGTGGATTGTGAAAATTATAGATGCAAGAGTTCCATATTTTTGGGGTGTCTTAGAATGAAAAAATATATTAGCATAAATATATTTCTACTAGATCTAGTAAGTGGTGTCATAGACTTTAGATCACACACTTGAGAGAATCATTGATCCATATGTCTATAAGCATGGGTTCTTTGTTCCATCTCCTTCTCATGATAATCCTCCACTTAGTGTCATGATATCTTTCATCAATTGGGATGCCCTACATAAAAATGGGGTTCTCTTGATCACTCAAAAGTGTATGGAGGCATATGTTAGAGTATGAGTGCCTTGAAATGTTCTAACCTAGCAAACAAAGGGTAAAATTAGGTTTATAGGCATTCTTGGCTGAAGTGATAGATTGAAAATATTGTAAGAAATAACATTTTTCTAAAATTCAAAACTAAAAATTTGAACACAAATGTGAGTGTTTGCTCACGTAGACGTTTAGATACAAAAGTAAAGCAACACTTATGTGCTAAGTGAATCACACACCCAAACATTTAGAGATAATTTTAGATATGTTCATAAGAATGGTTCTTCATGTCTTATATTTATGCAATTAGGAAAAGGCCAAAAAGTACCTCAAATGATGCTTAGAAAACATGACCAATGTAAGGTGAAGGTTGTAAAGTAGGCAAATATTAACATTACACAATCCAAACGATCAAGACCCTACCCTAAATATGAGTTTTATAGATTTATAGCTTTAGCTACATAACCTCTTTTAATGACATTATGACTCTTTGATTTCTAATTTGTTGTTTCCTTTTCCAAATTGAAGATTATTATTGTAATTATTTATTTTTAGAATCCTTGATACTTGTTTTTTGTTTCTTTATTTCTACCAAATTTACATGACTTTGAAACATGATTCTATTTTATCTATTTTTTAAAAATAAACTATATTTATTTTTAATAAATAATATATAAATTTATTTCATTTAAACTTTCATGATAAATCGTAAAATGTGGTGAAACCAAAGTCATTGAAATTATTCTTTCATCACTATCACAAATAAAAAAACCAATAAAAGACCCCCATATGATATTATCTTCCAAATTGTTGTGTTGTGTTCTCAATTGCAAGGGGTGACCAAAGAAAAGGTGAAATTCAACTATCACTTGGATAAAATTAAGTATCAAATCCTTTAGCTCCATGAAAAAGACTCTTTATATTCTATGCAACTACAATGTATGTTAAAATTCATAGTACTGCTGATTAGTAAGGTTTATGCTAGTTGAAGGGAGTTACCAATAAATACGTGACAACCAACATTCTCTTGGATAAGTTTAAATGGAAAATTCTTCAGTTGCAAAATGATGATGTAATTTGTTCTAAATAGATACATCAATTGTTAAAATTTAGAGTACGAAGTGGTTAATTTTGCAGCTGTTCATTGATGTTGTTATTTGAAGACAAGTTTGTTTTGTTTTGGTTTGTTTTCTCAATCTACTCTGAGTTGTCGATCATGACTATGTAAATTCTTTTTTTGACAGCCTCTAATTGATTAAAAGCATGAAGTTTTCACAGTCCATGATAGTATTGTAATAATTAAAAACATAAAGTTTTCACAGTCCATGATAGTATTGTAATAATATTTCCAGATTGAAACTGTCTCAGTTTTTTATATCAACGTTTTGGATCATACTCCATGATCCATCATCAGGATGAAACTGTTGCATTGCATCCTAATGATGGATCATTGAATATGATCCGAAACGTTGATGTAAAAAACTGACACAGTTACAATCCAGAATTTTATTACAAACTTCTAATTGCCTCTTTTATGTAACATTATTACTTGTTTCAATAAATAAAATAAAATAAAATAATTATCATGCAAAAGAATATCTTTTTTTTTCATCTAGTCATAAAGGTCATCCATAGAAGTTTCCACTAGGAGGAAACACAAACATTAGAAGTCTTGGAGTCAATATTCGTATATCCACAAAATCCATGACCCACGTGAAGGATGAGAAAGCATCATTAACTCTAGTATTTTTCCACATATTGTAAGAAGTGAACCAAATGGGCCAATAATGCATTATATTGTTGGCTGCTTTATTACTAATGAATTCATTCTAGTCAAATCACACTATATATCGAGTTTATTGGCATATTATTATTTTCTAATAATCATATTATAATATTTAATGCCTTTTGAATATTTCGGTGGTGCATATGATTTTATGCACCTAGATATGACTTGTCCCCATCATGCCATTGTGAGGTAGGGAATAATTCTTATCATGACGTATATTGAATGATGCCATGTAATTAGGAAAATATACTCCCATATCATTGTTACAAGAAAATTCCATTTATAAAGCCACCATATCCCTGCTGTCCACGTGAAGAAGAAGAATAAAGCCGCCATAACTTCCATATTTTTCCACAAATTGTTAGAAGCGATCCAAATGTGCCAACCTTGCATGATAAAGTTGACTACTTTTGCACTCATTTTTTAATTGAATTCACTATAGACAAGTCACACCAATATTTTATTGTTTCTAGAATATTGTTTATGCACCATAGGACTTCACTTGGGGTAGCTATGATTTGTCTCCATCACAACTGACAATGCATCCATCATTCATCATAGTCATGAAACATGTTTGATAGTGTAACTTGATGGGGCATACATTTATAATGGTGCAATTTATAATTTAGTTTTGAGTTTATTTTGAGAGGATATTTTTATTATGTTTATATAGCAATATGTGACATATTTTTATATTAGATTCGACTCCTCCTTAGATTCGTATTTAGAGTCATTTATCCCTCTTTATACATTTTATGGAGACAATTTTATACATTTATCCTTATTCATGTCTTATCTACAATTACTCTTGCACATTCTCATCATTTATTAGCCTTAATTTCTACACATTCTTCTTGAATCCCTAACTTTGTATCCATTTTTATGAGTCATTTGGATGATGTGTGAGAGCAATCTCACATGGTGGTATTTAATTCAAAATTCAAATTTGTCTATTCTTGCACCTTCTCACTAGTCATTATGAGTTGATTTAATATGTATTTGTATACAAATACATTATGCATTGGTATTCAAGGATACGAAGTTTAGCATTATTTCACTTCACTAATCATTCAAAATCCTAGGACAACGAATGAAAACTCAATAGGAACATTTTGACTTAGATCTTTAAAAACAATTGGTACTTGCATTAGAATCAACACATAATGTACTTGCACACTTTCCTATTGTCTAAGTTATCATTTGTTGAGGTTATAAATTTAATCATTCAAGGGGGTTGACCTAGGAGAATATGAAAATATCCCCTGGGTATTTATAAATATCACTAATCCATGTCAATCAACAAGGAGTAGAGAATTCAATGAGTCACATAGCAAAAATGTATAATGCATGAAATAAGAATTGTGTGCTAAAAGTTGGATTGATTTAACATGTGATTGATTCACACCCATAGGATTAACAAGCATGTAATTTCAAGCCTACATAGAATATGGGGATATACTTCACTTTAAAGTCATTTATTATTATATTACTTCTTGGTGTTTTTTCCAGTACACCCTTAGAACTCTCTAAAGAGTAGTCAACTCCTATAATCAAGAATTCCCAAGAGGAATGACCAACTTAATGAGTGAAAGCTTTGAATATTTTCACTCCACTTCAAGCTCTGTGGGACCTAGGAGGGTGTTCCTAATTGTGTTCCATTTTGGTTAATTCAGTTCAGAACACATCAATTCACAGATCAGTTCCTATGAAGGGTAAATAACATAATTCACCAAAAGGTTGGCTAATCTTTAAGCAAATAACCGTTAATTCACCAGGAACAAGGAAATACTTCACATACATGCCTCATGGTCAGCAAATTTTAAGTGATTTATGTTATGATCCCGAATCCATGATCTAGTGTACTATTGTTATCCTTCAAATTGCAAATACCATTAACAAATAGATCGGTGTCTCATCAATTGGGCAATGAAGTCATACATCTGATAATCAATAATTTAGAAATTCTTTAACTTTGAAAATTTTAGACTATTTTCATAATGCCTTACACTATGAAAAATTGTTGTTCCTAAAGCATCACTTCTTACCAAATCCTTTATAAATTCTCACAAATTCATGACCTCATTAAAGCATTTAATTGATTCTTTGAACCAAGATAGAAACAAGGACATACATTCAAACAAAGTATTTGATGATGAACAAAATATTCTTGATATTTCATTCCAAACTTGCAAGACAATTTACAAAAGGAGAGTAAATGCTTTATACATAAGATTTGTTTCGATATCAGTAATTTATATAAAAACTATTTTAAGATTTACATATGCATAACTCAAAGCGAAGACAATTCGATTGTTCTATTTTTTAGGTATTCTTCCTAATTTCTACCCTTTGTATACACTGGACTCCAAGATTCAAAAAAAAAAAAGAGAACCCCTACAAATGAGCCATGATATCCCTTTTATAATGTAAGGGAGCAAACAAGCTTCCGGCTCAAAAATGCAAATTACATTTCAGAAATGTTTCATTTCAGCTCAAATTTGGGTTGCATTTCAAAACTCCCCACATGTTGAATCTGCAATTACATGTTGAACATGGGGAAGCAAAACTTGTAACCACCATCAAAAAGGGAAATTGAAAGTGCCGCATGTAGATGCTCAAATTATCCTAATTGATACCATGCATTTTATTCTGATTAACTAACACCGATTCTTCCTTGATCATGTCCACACTAACCAATTAATTGAATAATCTTTATTTAATTAATTCCTCCTAAAATTAGATAATACACTTTATTAGATAATTTCATCATTTTCTTCCTTTGATTAAATAAATCAACTTTATTTAATGTTCTTCATTTAATTAAATAGATCAATTTTTTTTAATTAAATTACCAATCTTCCACTATCCTCTCATTTGATTTAAATAAATCTAAATATCTAAATCAAATGTCAAATCAACTAATTCCATCTAAGTTAATTAATCTCAAATTAATTAAATCCTAAATCCTCCATTCCTCTAGCTTTTGCAAGTTGCACATGTAAAAAATATATTTGATTTATTAATTCCTCCTATTTTCCATTCAAATATGGCATATCCTTGGAATATTCCACCTATTTGAATTCTCCCTCCCAACAGACTTTTGTTCTCCAACTTGGCATTAAAAGCTCTTACATGTCCTCTCCTTGAGCCAACTAGGCATTAATTCCTCTTACATCCCTCCTTACACAAGTCACCTCTTCAAATTCAAATTCCACCTACATGCATTTAACATGCACATTGTTCAAAATGTGCTCCACTAACCTTCATTAGCATGTTGACAAGTGGCACAATGCCATTCGTTCCCTTTTTAATCCCACATTCATCCTATTCTTCATTCTTCAAACCTTCTCCATTATAAATAGATGCCTTCTCTATTAAGTTGGGATCCAAAATCATCCATATTTTGATGCAAGGTTATTATCCACAAGTTTATGCAAGTTCATTCACATTTTCATCCAAGTCATCATAGAATTCATCATCCATAGCTAGGTTATTGGCATTTTTCATCAAGGATCAATCAATCATCATCAAGATTATCAAGGAATTGGGAAAGGGATTCTTTCCACATCATAGAAGCATCAATTCCCCTATGGGATGCTAGTTTGAGCATTTGAATGAGATTTCATTAGCTTTTAGTTGATATTTTATGTTGTTTTCTTGTTCTTATGCTTGAATGAATTTCATAGGGAATGTTTGGTTTAAACTTGTTTGAGGACTAGTATTTGTTTGTTTGTCCATGTTTGAATAGGTCTAGGCAAAAGCATTCACATTTTGGCGCCCACCATGGGACCTAGCTCCATTTCTAATATTTTTTCTTGCAAGTTTCGTCAACAAGTTCATTGATGAATTTTGATGTAGTGCATCCACTATCTGTTTCAGCACATTGGTGGTGACTTTTGGCACATCAAAGCCTTGTTATAGCACATCCACAACCCAAACTAGTGTATATACCTCTTGTTTCAATGCATATATAGGATATTTTAGTGCATATACTCTCTATTTTAGTCCATATGCTCTTTGTTTTAGCGCATATGCTCTCTGTTTTAGTGCATGCACCTTTATTTGTAGAAATTTAAAATTCAGGGGGACTAATTTGTATCTTTCTATTTTGCAGATACTTTATATGCTCTCAAAGACATCTAAAAATACTAACGATGTTTGTAGGTTGGCATCAACGATGGTGGTTCTCACATGGGAATCAAATAAAAAGAAAATTTTAAGTTGGAAAAGTGGACATTAAATTTGAAAAGAGTAATTTTCAATGCTTATTAATAATAGCCTAGGGCTTTCATTCCTGTTGTTGTTTTATGTTTTAGGACAACTCACTTCTTTTGGGTTTTAAAAAGAACATACAAAAGCTTTCTTTTTCACAAAGGGTTAGAAAGAGCATTAGAAACTCACTAGATTTGATTTTGGGTCTTAAGAATTGAACAAACAACTTCAAACACTCAAATTTGGTGCTATAAAAAGAACCCATTTACTACTTTTGAGGTCTAAAATGAACATGTGCTTATCTTGTTTTGTAATCCTTTTTACAAACTAATACCATTGGAATGTGTATGCACTTCTCTCATGCTTCACGGAGATCTTGAGAATCAAAAGCATTTTAGTGATATTAGGTTGTCTAAAAATCTCCCACATTTCAAATTGGGGTTTTAAAATTGAACAAATCTTGTTAGTGTGAGAAATGACATTGCATCGTTCTCTCTTTATTCATGTAAACATTGATTGATAGAACTACAAATGCCTTACTCACTATTGTTCACTAGAGGGCCTTCCTTGGTGGGAAAAGTACTCTCCCCAAGGGAACGACCCAAGCATTAACTAGCATAAGCCAAAATCTTTTGAATTGCTATACAAATTTGTGGTTGCAAGGAAATTTTGCAATCAACTTAGTGATGCATGATGGCTCTCCCCCAATATCTTTATGATGCATAAAGCCCTTTTTCTAAGGGTTGGGAGATCTCTTGAGGGATTTTATCATTGTGTCCTTTGAATCAGATGATCTTATTATGAAATCTTGTTTAGTATCCAAAAATCCCAATATTTGTTGGTGTCAGGAGGTTGGACCTCCGGAGTTGTCCCACGTACTTGCGATTCGTTATAGAGATGAAAAGTTCATCATGAGATATTCATGAGAACTGAAGCTTGGCTGACCTAAAGTGTGTGCCATGAAGGGGAGCGGTGTGGTCAAGCTTCTAGGCATCCACTTTGAATAAGCAGCTAGATTTATCAAGTGGGAATTCAACAAATAGTTTTCTTTTCCATCCTAGGGTTGTGCAATCTTTGAGTCAGTTAAACACATTGCTTGGATCTAAAATATTGAAAAAAAACATTCAACAAGGTCATCAAGTTTCAAACCTTTAGAAGAATCAAATACCTTTGGAAAATCCAAGTACTATTGCTTGTCCCTAGGGATTCCATCCTTAGAGGCTTCTAAGTATTTGGGCCTATATCTCAATTTGCTTTCTCTAAAGTCAACATTAGGGAACTATTTCCTTGATTCTCTTGATTTCGACATAATGGACCTTGTGGGATGAAAAGGAATTGAGACATAGACATTCAGTTTGAAAGCTAAAACAAGAAGTGTGGATGTGGTAAAAGAAATTCATTAACCAAGATTAAATCAATTGAACCCCACACATGTGCTTGTTATATTTTGTCTTATGGTATTCCAAGAAAAACATTGGTATTTTGGTTTGAGTTACTCATAGGGCAAAGCATGTTCTTCACTATCTTGGTATTGTAAACAAAGTCCCTCTTAGGTTCATTTAGGATCAAATCAAACACTTCATCCATCCCAAACATTTATCATCTCCATCCCACAAACAACTTTAGAGCTTTGGAAACATCATTATCTAGACTTGGGTACAACCTTGAACCAAATCAAAATCATCTGTTTAGTTAGGTTTCTATGGATGAATCCTTTCTCATACACTTAGTTAAATTATCACCCATTTGAACAAGTTTATCCTAAAGATCACATCTACCATATTAGGGTTTACAAGTTCATTATCCAATCAAAACATCAAAATCAAACCCTAAGTCTAGCATTGATCCAAAGTTCCTAAAAGTTCAACACCCATATCATTCACCCCTTTCATCCTTCATCTCATCATTGGTCCTAAATCCCTTAGAGGTCAACAAGGTCAAAACACAAGAAGAACATATGGAATATAAACTTTATCCATACATCATGAGTAATCTAAATCAACCAAACTATCAAAGCCTTACAATGTTGATTGATTATCAAAACTCACATTTATACAATCATACATGACATCATTATCTCCTACAAACCTCAATGGTACAACAAATGTGAGTATGCCCAATATAAATTTTGGAACACTTTTCCCTATGGTAGATTTAAATAAAGTCCAAACCTACAAATCTATCAACCAAAAATCAATGCAGTCTTCAACAAAACAACATTATCCCACCAAAATCCATACATGCCAAATATATGGAATATACCAAGAGTACAAGTTTACCAAGAAACATGAACACTTGAAATAAAATTTAGGATAGATATGTTTGTGAATCATACAAATGTTTTCAAAGTCAAGCAATATGTTAAAATCCATGTATTGATCCAATTCAAGGGTAACACTATGCAGAAATCAAAGCTACCTAAATCAAGGCAATGTGATTCCCAACCACAACAATGTTCAATTTCAGCCTATAATGCCAAATCTAAACATCATCCCAAATCAGAACATTTTTCCAAATCAATTTCTCTTAAATCTCATACAAACATCACAAGTATACATTCCAAATCTGCTTGAACAAAAACCAAATCAACTATATCAAAGGGTTTTAGGATCAAAATCAAGATAAAATTTTACCAAGATCAAATTGTTACACTTGCCCATGGATTGATTCATTGCCACTCAGAGACATCTCCACCCCAAAATCAATACGCACTCTTCCAATGGTTAAACCATGTCATCAAAGCATTGAGTTGAGTCCACAACCACATCAAGAACAATGTCTCCAATGTCAAAAGGTTGGATATCAAGATCAACAACATCAACAACAAACCCAATTACCACATCTCCAAGATCAATCACAACAAGAACCACCTCAACAAGCACAAATCTCACAAGAGCACAAATGTGAATACACTCCTTTTGGAGATCTAATTGAATCAGTGCTAAGAAAGATATCGATGCAAAACTCATCACTCTTCCAAAAAAAAGTTCTTTCAACTCTGTCCTAGACTTCCCTTGGAATGGGAGTGGATCTTATTGTGAGTACCATAGAGAAAAAATTCATAAAACATCAAATTGTATTCAACTCATAAATATCATCCAAGACTTTATTGATCAAGAAATAATAACTATTGAGGACAATGATTAGGATTCAACCACTAGTGATAGCAATGACAATCTCTCCACCATAACTATTGAAAATAATGATCAAAATATATCCATCAATGAGCACCTTGAAGATGTTTCTACCTCATCCAAAAATCAAATCAACATTTATCAAGAGTCACTTTTCAATAATGATCAAAATACACCAACAATACCCAACAATGATCCAATTCAAGAAATGTTAACATCATTTGATCCTATGGTTGAAAACATTGACAATCTCCCCACCATAATTGTTGAAAACAATGATCAAGATCTATCCATCAATGAGCACCTTGAATATGTTTCTACCTCAATCGATGATCAACTCAACATACATCAAGAGTCACTTTTTAGTCATGATCAAAACCCCTAAACAATATTCGACAATGATCTATTTCAAGGAGTGTTAGAATTATTTGATCCTATTGACATAATCCATGATCCATTGACCAATGATTATATTGAAAATGTCTCTACATCACCTATTGAGTTAGAGGACATATCTCAAGAATTAATTCCAAAGCATGATCAACTTCTTTCACCAAAGTCTTGCAATGGTCCTTTCCAAGATATATTGACATTCTTTGACCTCATGGTTATAGATACTGAAGGAATCCTCAACTCAACATTTGATCCAAGTCCACTCAAAGATCAAGAGGATATTGAGCCACTTCCCCATGCCTAATGAAGATATCCAAGAACCCTTATAAGAAATTGATCCTTTGAAATTGACCCATGTCAAGAACTTGATTCCAAATTATGTTGAAGCAATTCCAACATTAACCAAGATTAAGAATTTGTATCTCCATGATACTACAATGATCTAATGGGAACTCTCCTATCTATACAACAAGTTGCAAATAATGATCATAACCATATAACACATACTCCTCCATCTACCAATGAGATGTTTTATTTGGATGGACATGTAGATGATCTTCATTCAAAACAAGAGTCTCATGCTCTTGATATCATTACCAAGGAACAAGAGTCTCCTACTCTTAACATTTGTACACATGATCAAGACATAGAAAAATCTAGAGACATATCAGAAATGGGTCATGAAGAAGGATTCTATAGAAGTTGTGAATCAGAAACATCATGTGAAGGCATACCAAAAATTAATCATGAGGAAGATGTTGACATGGACAGTGAATCATCAACACCTCTTGAAGAAGCATTAAAATTTGATATTTCACAAGATCAAGCCAAAGGTATGAATCAGGAAGTTATCCCACTTATGAAGGATCCTATCACTTATAAACTTGGATCACTTACCTTTTTTAGGTTAAGCTATCTTATCAATTAAGAATCTATCACCTTTGAAGATCCATAATAGAGTAAAGGAGTAGCACCTTGTTTCCAAGATAAATCATATCCTACTGCAAATAAAATGTTTCAACAAATGAATTATCAAGGAAGAGGATTAGGCCTACATGAACAGGATATCCTAGAAACAATGCAAATTATTGGAAATCCTAAGCATCAAGGTCTTGGTTATTTGACAATTAAGGGATCTAAAAACATCAGTTATATCTCTATAATACTAGGGGCAATTTTATCTAGTGCAAACATCAACATAGGGAGCACAAAGAATCCTTATGATGAAACCAATTCCAATACTACAATTGGCCACATCGTGAATCTTCATCCACCCATCACACCATCCATGAATTGGGACCAACATCAAAAGAAGGATGTGAATCAAAGCAAGAAGAACATCATCAAAGGAAAAGAAGTAGCGAAGCATGAAGGACAAATTAAATACAAGTGGATACCAAAGAATACAAAGAAAGATTATTAATAATAAACTCCATTAGTTAAAGAAATTATGGGGAAAAAATAAAAAAAATGGAAAAGTATCCATCAAAGATGTCCGCAAAGGAAAAAGCAGGCTTCTCAAGTAACATACAAAGTATATAAAGTAGTTGGTCCTAATTCCATACACACTTTTGTATCCACCCATTATTGCTCATCTTCCCAAGTTTGGAGAGTCAAAGGTTCCAAACTATCAACCAATCCATCTCCTATTCCTAAACACACAACACCATCCATGCCTCCACTTATGATATCCAATTCTCACATTGACCATACATATTGGTAGCAACCCTTCATCATAAGAATTCAGAAGGCATCCTATTGCGATATGAGCAAAAAGACAAAGTTAACTCGGGTATCAACAAAGTCGATAAGGAATCTCAAAAGTTGCATTCAAGTGCACGTATCTTGGCAAAGAAGCTTCTTCAAGCAGGATATCAATGGCACATTATGACAAGAGAATCTACATCAACACCACCAAGTGGTTCAACATGAGCTTAAAATCTTTTACAAAAGAAAAGAAAAAAAAATCATGAAAAATAGTAAAGATAAAAATTGTCCTTCAAAGGAAAACCACTCACGGTAGGTGCTTTTGGGTAGGTACCATGATGAAAACCCGAAAATAGGCATCATGTGTGTGAATCGAAAGCATCTATGTGTTCTAGTTTAGGTGAAAGTATCTTATCTCATCCATAATAAATTATTCATCCATGAACCATTTATCCAATCCATTTCATCCATCTACATCCATTTTCCAAATTATCTAATCTTGATAAAAAAAATTAGTGTACACTTTACACTTGCTTACAATAAACATCCTGACATGGGTCATTTTCATTGATCCTATCCTATCCAACATTATCAAATCTGTGAAGCATTATCCAAATGAGCTTTCTTTATTTGAACACCTTACCTTATTGCAAGATAATCCATATCCCTCCATACATACATCTATCTAAGAATCCACCCATGACATTTCATACATTGCTAGACACTAGGGGTAGATATTTACATCTTGCTTCAGAAATAAATCTCGATCTATATCTTCCAACTTATGTGGTGAGATGAACATTGAAAAATGTAAAATCAAATTGGTCAAAGCATCTGCAATCCAAAATCTAAATCATTAGCCCATGGCATATTTTGACATGAAGATGTTCCTTATCAAGCTTCATCCTTCATCAAACATCGATTCAAACAATAAATTCAGTTGCATCTAACATGTGCTTCAACATCACATCAAAACATTCAAAACAAATTTTGTTCCAAGTTGAGCTTCAAAATCCTGATCAATCAAATCCAATCAATCTATCATCATCTTGGGATATCCTTCCCATTCCCCATGTTGCTTAAAAAACTATCCTTACATTGTTGTGTATCCTCAACAATATTATCATCATATATCCATCAATCAAATCCAATCAATCCCTCATCATCTTGGGATACCCATCCTAATCCTTGTGTCGCTTAACACTATCCTTGCATTGTTGTGTACCCTCAACAATTTTATCATCATCAATCCATCAATCAAATCAATCAACCCTAGCTTGGTTTTCAACAAGATCCCAATAGATCATCGATATCATAACACATGTCCACATCCAAATCGGCCAAAATCATGCAAAAATCCAAAACATTCAAAAACATGTCAAAATAAAAAATAGGTCAAAATTCAAAAAATCAAAAATAGAGTTGTCTTAATGAACTACAGTCTCTAAGCTCAACATAGGCAAGATCATCTTTTGATCGCCTCAAGACACTTAGGTCAACTTTAGAGTTCATTAAAATCACATCCATTTGTCGCATTCTATCACAAACAAGTTTGTGTCACTTAATCCACGTGGTCTTTAAAGTGTATACTAGGCAAGGATAATCTTGATTAGCCCCTCGCAGGCCCCTAGGATAGGTCTTGTGTTAGGTTCTCGGGTCAGTAAATCTTATAAAAACACCAAAATTGAAAATTTGAAAATCAAAACATTCATAAAATATCTTTGAAAATAACAAAACAGCCTTTAAACATCTCAAAACCTAAAACATTCAAAACCCAAAAATCCATCCATCTCATTTCACGATCACCTGAAATAAACATCCACTCATAATAAATCACTGTCATCCTCAACCTTTGATATAGTAATCATAAGCAAGTCTAGCAGATCAAAAGTGAAAACTCAATTATCAAGGTCTCAAATCTAGGTCAATAGGTAAACAAATTGGTCAACTCTTGATACTAATAACACATCATCTAATAACATCATGTCCTAGGATGCATCCCTTCCTACAATGGACATCAACATTAGGCATCACCATAGTTTAGTCTTGACTAGAGGTATGAAGAACATTAGCTTGTTTGTTTACTTGATCTTTATCTTGTTGATTTATCCTATTGCGCTCGTTCCAATGACCTCTCAATGATGTCTAATAAAAAAGATTTAGAGAGAAAGAAATGGGGCAATGATCATTATCTTTTTGTCTGTTATGCTTGTTGGACATTCTTGTAATATAACTT
>VDFB02276267.1:0-12825 GCA_007258455.2 Sequoia sempervirens | reverse complement strand
CTCCTCGATATGATAAAACTTTTAAGTCTAGTGATTCTTCCTCCAAGATGAAGAGATTAGGTGAACCTTGTAGTTTTTGTGGTTATCTAAGGGACATCTAGTCAATCAATGTTGGAAGAGATTAGAGGATTTGGAGTAATCCATGCAACAACATAACATCTCCACCCCTAAATATTCTTCCTCATCTACAAGTAAAGGTCATGCTCTTTCTGCAAGGGCCTTACAATTTGTGACTCCATGAATACTTGATTCTAGTGGAATACATCACATGACACATTCTCAAGAATTTTTCATCCCTTTTAGATTGCATTACTAATCAAATTATAGTTGGGGATTCTACACAACTTTCAGTTTTAGGCTTAGGCATTGTCACACTTTAGGGTGGTTTTCTTTAGGAGGTACTTGTAGTTCCTAATATCTCCACCAAGCTTCTTTCAATGTATCAAATTTGTCAATCTAGAACTAGTAGGATATTCAAGTTTACCCCTTATGATCCTAATATTATTGTGGCTATTGAGAGTGTTGATACTTCTTCTCATTTATACTGATTTGATGGTTTTGAGAGTTCAGTTGGTTGAGATTCATCCTTCATAGCACATGTGGACACTATGAGCATGTTGTGGCATGAATGTTTTGGTCATGTCAATTACAAATATCTCTAGCAGATGAGCAACTTACATAGGTATTAGTGTCAAGTCTCCCTAAGATTTCTTGTACAGACAGTGTTTGTCAAGGATGTGTTCTTGGAAAACATCACTGGTATTCTTTTCCTACGGGTAGAGCTACACATGTCAAGGAAAATTTGGAGTTGGTTCATAGTGAAATCATGTCATTTTTTACTTCTTTTCTTTCATAGGCCAAATATGTGCTCACATTTATTGATGACTTCTCTAGGCATTCATGGGTGTACTTTCTTAAGTACAAGAGTGATACATTTGATTCTTTCAAAATATTTAAGGCATTTGTGGAGAAGCAATTTGGTCTTTCTATCAAATGAATACACACAAATAATGGGGGGGAGTATGTTAATCAAACTTTCAAGGAATTTTTCATTAAGCATGGTTTGTAGCATCAACTTACAATTCCATGCACCCCTTAGCAAAATGGTGTTGCTGAGCAAAAGAACATAACTTTAGATGGCCAACTATATGATTTAGTCACAAGATATGCATTCTTCATTTTGGGTTGAGGTGGTTAATTATGCAAATTATATTCAGAATCATATTCCTTCTGAGGAATTACAACTTATGACTCCTAGGCTTGGTCCCATGTCAAGCGTGTATCTTCATTCAAATTCTTTGGTAGTGAGGATTGGTCATTCATTACTTGAGCTCAATGGAAAGCCATAGAGAGGAAGATTTGACCAATATTTTGTTGTCTACTATGAGGATGTTAAGGCATACAATTTGTTTGATCTTGATTCTAGAGAGGTCTTGTTTTGATGAGATGTCCAATTTGATGAGTGATTTCCTCTGATGGATTCTCCATTCCGGCTCTCCTAGCCTAAGCGTTTAAGTGTCTCTTGGGAATAGGGGCCAGATTAGATCTAGGAGTGTTAGTCCTACATCACCCATCGCACACTACATGGGAATTAATGAAAAGGGAGTCATCTTGAAGCATGTAGGGTCCATGAGATCTTGTGTGTGTCCTTTCGTATGGAGGCCTAACCCTTGTCTTGGAACGGTAACTAATGGTGGTGAAATTGATGGCCGGTAATGATGGATTGAGATTTAATCCTTGTCATTCATCGCGCACCTGTTATAGTACATGATTAATGCTTACCTAACAAATTGTGAAGGCTGTACAAAATGGTGACACATAACATTCACAAATGCGGTCTTGAGCAAAGCGAATCCATGGGATAGTGTCTTAGTACCTAACCAAATTTTTCTTATTGACGAAACATGACAAGTTGTGGTTTGGGTTTTAAACCCGATTTGATTATTATCTGGGCGGCTCGATTGTGTCCATATCACTCTTAGATCGATGGTGTATATTCAAATCAGCAATGTGCATGCATGTGGTAGCCATTTTTTTAGCAAGCTTTGAAGCATTAATTTCATGCCCTCTTCAAAAATGATCAAATCAAGTCCTTGTGCATGTGAGGAGTTAATTCCCATCCATTATGCAGAGTGATTTACAAATCTCCAAGTACTTGGGTTGTTAAGAGTGAAGAGATTGATGCCAACCATTAATTAATCCCTTGAGCATGTGATGCCAACACTGAGGAGCAAACATCATCAGAATTGCTTGATAAATACGGAAGAAGTGGTTGTCACTCTCACCATTACATTCAACATCCTTCTATGTTTGTACAAAGTGAGGAGTTCTCAATTGTGAGCTTGAGAGATTACTAGGCATTGAAAATGAGTAAGTCAGTCAAGTTCGAGGCACCTATAAGGAGATCGTCCCGACTCAACACACAGAAGCTTCCTGGCAACACTTTTGGGCACGAGACAAGTGAACGTGCTCTGATTACAAATGAGAAATCCCCTGTCAAGAGGCTTGTGGTTGTTCCCTCTAGATGTAGCAGGAGGCTACAATACCAAGGAATTGTTGCTAAGAAGATGGAGGAGAAGGGTAAGGAACCTGCATGGTTTGCCTCTGGAGCTTGTAGGAAGGTTAGGTATTGATGTGGTTCCTTTGGATGATAGAATTCACCAATTGATGTCACTGATAGCCCATCAAAAAGTGAAATGAAGACATAATTTAGCTATTGGAAATACCTTATGACGTTGGCCGAGTTGCAGTGTTGGGGATGGAGGTGTTATGCGTTCCACCGTTGGCTGTTAAGACTCCAAGTGGGCGAGATGGTTTTGTGCTTGGAAAGGATGAGGATGTAGAAGGGGTGGAAGTTTCTTCTCCATCTCTTGCAACAACATGAAGTGGGCGCGTGCACCATGGGCTTGGTGTTGGTGGTGGTAAGCTTTCTGGTCCATAAAGAGGTGATGTGTGGATGGTAAATTTTATGTTGTTTGATAAATTATTGTGGTGGTCACTCCTGTTCTTTGTGGGTGTTACTATTTTTTGGGGTTTTCATGCTAATCGTGTAGTTTCTTGGTGACATGGATGATGGATATATGGCCTAGCTGGTGACTAAAGGGAATTTTGGCAATGTGAACGCTTCAGCCTAGTCTTATTCAAACATGGAAAAACAAACAAATAGCAGTCCTCAAACAAGTTTAAACCAAACATTCCCTATGAAATTCATTCAAGCATAAGAACAAGAAAAAAACATAAAAAACAAGAAAACAACATAAAATATCAAATAAAAGCTAATGAAATCTCATTTGAATTCTCAAACCAACATCCTATATGGGAATGGGTGCTTCTTTGATGTGGAAAGAAGCCCTTTCCCAATTCCTTGATAAGCTTGATGATGATTGATTGATCCTTGATGAAAAATGCCAATAACCTAGCTATGGATGATGAATTATGTGATGACTTGGATGAAAATGTGAATGAACTTGCATAAACTTGTGGATAATAACCTTGCATCAAAATTTGGATGATTGTGGATCCCAAATCAATAGAGAAGGCCTCTATTTATAATGGAGAAGGTTTGAAGAATGAAGAATAGGATGAATGTGAGATTAAAAAGGGGACCAATGGCATTGTGCCACTTGTCAACATGGTAATGAAGGAGAGTGGAGCATATTTTGAACAATGTGCATGTTAAATGCATGTAGGTGGAATTTGAATTTGAAGAGGTGACTTGTGTATGGAGGGATGTAAGAGGAATTAATGCCAAGTTGGCTCAAGGAGAGGACATGTAAGAGCTTTTAATGCCAAGTTGGAGGACAAAAGTCTGTTGGGAGGGAGAATTCAAATAGGTGGAATATTCCAAGGATATGCCATATTTGAATGAAAATAGGAGGAATTAATAAATCAAATAAATTGATTTACATGTGCAACTTGCAAAAGCTAGAGGAATGGAGGATTTAGGAGTTAATTAATTTGTGATTAATTAACTTAGATGGAATTAGTTGATTTGACATTTGATTTAGATATTTAGATTTATTTAAATCAAATGAGAGGATAGTTGGGAAGATTAGTAATTTAATTAAATAAATTTGATTTATTCAATTAAATGAAGAACATTAAATAAAGTTAATTTATTTAATCAAAAGAAGAAAATGATGAAATTATTTGATAAAGTGTATTATTTGATATTAGGAGGAATTAATTAAATAAAGATTATTCAACTAATTGGTTAGTGTGGATGTGATCCAGGAAGAATCAGTGCTAGTTAATCAAAATCAAATGCATGATATCAATCAGGATAATTTGAGTGTCTACATTTTTCCCCTCTTTGAAGTAATGTACTTGCTACATTGGTTCAAAGAATAACCTCATTGAGATCAAAGTTCAAGAATTTTCTAAAAAAATTTATGCCCCAGTGGAAAGAAGTATATTGGTACACTATCCCCTCGAGAGATCGAGTGAAAAGATCAATTTGAGGGTCGATCTCATGACAAAGAGATTCAAGATGGATGTATGGATGGTTATATTATGAGATGCTTAAACTAACAAATCTATATGATAATGGTGATGCAAATGAGATGGATTAAGATGCTTAGAATAACAAATCTATATTATCCTAAAAATCTTAAATGATAATGCAATGCATGTGAGATGGATGAGATGGATGAGATTTTCTTATGATGATGATATGTGGTAGTATGCAGGATGTGTATGCTGACGTTTTATGAATGTAGGATGGATGCATGTCATGATAGCATGTTAGCGTGAAAAGAGGATAGAAGAATGAGAGGGATCAACCCTTGATTTTGAGAAGATGCAAAAGTCCAACAAGTCCATGATCTATCGATACTTTATTATAAATGATGATGAATGATGATGATGTATTGCTTATCTAGGGATTGGAGATGTAAAAGAGCTTTCTTACCTTATGTTTGATAATACACATAGGCACGATACATCAAGGTATAAAGAACCAAGATGGCACTATACCTAGTGCGATGGACTTTGACTTGAAAATCATATAAGAGTATCCTTGTTCACACTTGGCATGCAGAACCCTATTTAAAATGTAGTTCAAATATTTTAAACATCTCAGACCAAAACATAGAAAGGAAAGCCTTCCTATGTGGTCAACAAGACACCTAAAACATCCTCCCTACAAACCAAACAAAACACACATGACCAAAGTTATATTACAATAATATCCAACAAGTGCAATAAATAAAAGATAATGATCATTGCCCCATTTCTTTCTCTCTAAATCTTTTTTATTAGACATCATTGAGAGGTCATTGGAACGAGCGCAATAGGATAAATCAACAAGATAAAGATCAAGTAAACAAACAAGCTAATGTTCTTCATACCTCTAGTCAAGACTAAACTATGGTGATGCCTAATGTTGATGTCCATTGTAGGAAGGATGCATCCTAGGACATGATGTTATTAGATGATGTGTTATTGGGTGATCGGAGAGTTGACCAATTTGTTTACCTATCAATCTAGATTTGAGACCTTGATAATTGAGTTTTCACTTTTGATCTGCTAGACTTGCTTATGATTACTATATCAAAGGTTGAGGATGACAGTGATTTATTATGAGTGGATGTTTATTTCAGGTGATCGTGAAATGAGATGGATGGATTTTCCTTGGGTTTTGAACGTTTTGCCTTTTGAGATGTTTTAAGGTCGCTTTTGTTATTTTCAAGATATTTTTATGAATGTTTTGATTTTCAAATTTTCCAATTTTTTGGTGTTTTATAAGATTTCACCAAGAACCTAACCTAAAGACCTATATCCTAGGGCCTCGGGGCCAATCAAAGATTATCCTGGCTTCACGCTATACACACACAAAGACCACGTAGGTTCGACACAAACTTGTTTATTGATGAAGATATGAACAAATGGATGTCAGTTTATTATGACAGACTCCTAAAGGATTGACCTAAGTGTCTCGAGGGCTGATCAAAGATCAATCTTGCCTATGTTCAGAGCTTAGAGACTTGTAGTTCAATAAGACAACTCTATTTTTTGACTTTTCTGACTTTTTGACCTATTTTTTATTTTGACATGTTTTGAATGTTTTTGGATTTTTTGCATGATTTTGACGATTTGGATGTGGACATGTGTTATGATATCAGTGATCTATTGGGATCTTGTTGAAAACCAAGCTAGGGTTGATTGATTTGATTGATGGATTGACGATGATAATATTGTTGAGGATACACAACAATGCAAGGATAGTGTTAAGCAACACAAGGATTAGGATGGGTATCCCAAGATGATGAGGGATTGATTGAATTTTATTGATGATGATAACATTGTTGAGGATGCACAACAATGCAAGGATGGTGTTAAGCAACATGAGGAGTGGGAAGGATATCCGGAGATGATGATGGATTGATTGATTTGATTGATCGTGATTTGTGCTCGCCTTGGGAACAAAATTTGTTTTGGAATGTTTTGATGTGATGTTGAATCACATGTTAGATGCAACTCAATTGATTGTTTGAACCGTGATGTTTTGATGAAGGATGAAGCTTGATAAGGAACATCTTCATGTCAAAATATGCCATGGGCTAATGATTTAGATTTTGGATTGCAGATGCTTTGACCAATTTGATTTTACATTTTTCAATGTTCATCTCACCACATAAGTTGGAAGATATAGATCGAGATTTATTTCTGAAGCAAGATGTAAATATCTACCCCTAGTGTCTAGCAATGTATGAAATGTCATGGGTGGATTCTTAGATAGATGTATGTATGGAGGGATATGGATTATCTTGCAATAAGGTAAGGTGTTCAAATAAAGAAAGCTCATTTGGATAATGCTTCACAGATTTGATAATGTTGGATAGGATAGGATCAATGAAAATGACCCATGTCAGGATGTTTATTGTAAGCAAGTGTAAAGTGTACACTAATTTTTTTTATCAAGATTAAGATAATTTGGAAAATGGATGTAGATGGATGAAATGGATTGATAAATGGTTCATGGATGAATGAATTTATTATGGATGAGATAAGATGCTTTCACCTGAATTGGCACACATAGATGCTCGATTCTACACATGATGCCTATTTTCTGGGTTTTCATCATGGTACCTACCCAAAGCACCACCATAGTGGTTTTCACTAGAGGACAATTTTTTTCTTTACTATTTTCATGATTTTTTCTTTTCTTTTGTAAAAGATTTTAAGCTCATGTTGAACCACTTGGTGGTGTTGATGTAGATTCTCTTGTCATAATGTGCCATTGATATCCTGCTTGAAGAAGCTTCTTTGCCAAGATACGTGCACTTGAATGCAACTTTTGAGATTCCTTATCGACTTTGTTGATACCCGAGTTAACTTTGTCTTTTTGCTCATATCGCAATAGGATGCCTTCTGAATTCTTATGATGAAGGGTTGCTACCAATATGTATGGTCAATGTGAGAATTGGATATCATAAGTGGAGGCATGGATGGTGTTGTGTGTTTAGGAATAGGAGATGGATTGGTTGATAGTTTGGAACCTTTGACTCTCCAAACTTGGGAAGATGAGCAATAATGGGTGGATACAAAAGTGTGTATGGAATTAGGACCAACTACTTTATATACTTTGTATGTTACTTGAGAAGCCTGCTTTTTCCTTTGCGGACATCTTGATGGATAATTTCTTCCATTTTTGCCTTTTCCCCATAATTTCAACTAATGGAGTTTGATATTAATATTCTTTCTTTCTATTCTTTGTATCCACTTCAGAGATTTGATTTATCCTTCATGCTTCGTTAATTCTTTTCCTTTGATGATGTTCTTCATGCTTTGATTCACATCCTTCTTTGATCTATCCTAATTCATGGATGGTGTGATATGGATGAAGATTCATGATGGCTATTGTAGTATTGGCATCGGGTTTCATCATAAGGATTCTTTTGTGCCCTATGTTGATGTTTGCACTAGATAAAATTGCCCCCTAGTATTATTATAGAGGTATCACTGATATTTTTAGATCCCTTAATTATCAAATAACCAAGACCTTGATGCTTAGGATTGCGAATAATCTGCATTGGTTCTAGGATACCCTGTTCATGTAGGCCTAATCCTATGCCTTGATAATTCATTCGTTGAAGTATTTTATTTGAAATAGGATATGATTTATCTTGGAAACAAGGTGCTACTCCTTCTCTGCTCTGTTGTGGATCTTCAAAGGTGATAGCTTCTTCATTGATAAGATAGCTTTCCCTAAAAAAGGTAAGGATCCAAGTTTATAAGGATAGATCCTCCATAAGGGATAACTTCCGATTCATGTCTTTTGGTTTGATCTTGTGAAATATCGATTTTAATGCTCTTCAAGAGGTGTTGATGATTCACTGTCCATGTCAACATCTTCCTCATGATTAATTTTTGGTATGCCTTCACATGATGTTTCTGATTCACAACTTCTATAGAATCCTTCTTCATGACCCATTTCTGATATGTCTCTAGATTTTTCTATGTCTTGATCATGTGTACAAATGTTAAGAGTAGGAGACTCTTGTTCCTTGGTAATGATATCAAGAGCATGAGACTCTTGTTTTGAATGAAGATCATCTACATGTCCATCCAAATAAAACATCTCATTGGTAGATGGAGGAGTATGTGTTATATGGTTATGATCATTATTTGCAACTTGTTGTATAGATAGGAGAGTTCCCATTAGATCATTGTAGTATCATGGAGATACAAATTCTTAATCTTGGTTAATGTTGGAATTGCTTCCACCATAACTTGATCAAGTTCTTGACATGGGTCAATTCCCTGCAGCGATCAATTTCTATAAAGGGTTCTGGATGACCATTAGGCATGGAAGTGGCTCAATATCCTCTTGATCTTTGAGTGGACTTGGATCAAATGTTGAGTTGAGGATTCCTTCAGTATCTATAACCATGAGGTCAAAGAATGTCAATATATCTTGGAAAGGACCATTGCAAGACTTTGGTGAAAGAAGTTGATCATGCTTTGGAATTAATTCTTGAGATATGTCCTCTAACTCAGTAGGTGATGCAAGGACATTCTCAATATAATCATTGGTCGATGGATCATGGATTATGTCAATAGGATCAAATAATTCTAACACTCCTTGAAATAGATCATTGTCGAATATTGTTGAGGGATTTTGATCATGATTAAAAAGTGACTCTTGATGTATGTTGAGTTGATCATCAGATGAGAGGTAGAAACATCTTCAAGGTGTCATTGATGGATAGATCTTGATCATTGTTTTCAACAATTGTGGTGGAGAGATTGTCAATGCTTTCAACCATAGGATCAAATGATGTTAACATTTATTGAATCGATCATTGTTGGCATTGTTGGTGGATTTTGATCATTATTGAAAGTGACTTTGATGCATGTTGATTCGATCATTGAATAAGGTAGTAACATCTTCAAGGTGCTCATTAATGGATAGATCTTCTATTTTTTTCAACAATTGTGGTGGTGATTGTCACTACTATCACTAGTGCTTGAATCTTGATCATTGTCCCTCACACCATTATTTCTTGATCAATAAATTTTTGGATGGTAGTACTTTGAGTTGAATACAATTTGATGTTTTATGAAGATTTTTTCTACGATACTCACAATAAGATCCACCCATATTCCAAGGGAAGTCTAGGACAGAGTTGAAAGCACTTACTTTTGGAAGAGTGGTCAGTTTTTCATTAACTAGCTTTCTTAGCACTATTTTGATTGTCACTCCAAAAGGAGTGTATTCATTTTTGTGATCTTGTGAGATTTGTGCTTGTTGAGGTGATTCTTGTTGTGATTGATCTTGTAGATGTGGTGATTGATCTTCGAGATGTGGTGATTGGGTTTTTCTTATGTTGTTGATCTTGATATCCAACCTCTTGACATTGGAGATATTGTTCTTGATGTGATTGTGGACACAACTCAATGCTTTGATGACATGGTTTAACCATTGGAAGAGTGTATTGATTTTGGGGTGGAGATGTCTCTTGGTGCAATGAATCAACTATTTTGGCAAGTGTAACAATTTGATCTTGTAAAATTTTATCTTGATTTTGATCCTGAAACCCTTGATATAGTTTATTTGGTTTTTGTTCAAGCAGATTTGGAATGTATACTTGTGATGTTTGTATGAGATTTAAGAGAAATTGATTTTGGAAAATGTTCTGATTTGGGATGATGTTTATATTTGGCATTATAGGTTGAAATTGAACATTGTTGTGGTTGGGAATCACATTGCCTTGATTTAGGTAGCTTTGATTTTGCATAGTGTTACCTTGAATTGGATCAATACATGGATTTTTTAACATATTGCTTGGACTTTGAAAAACATTTGTATGATTCACAAACATATCTATCCCAAATTTTACCAAGTGTTCATGTTTGGTAAACTTGTACTTGGTATATTCATATTTGGCATGTATGGATTTGGTGGGATAATGTTGTTTTGTTGAAGACTCGTGCATTGATTTTTTGGTTGATTGATTTGTAGGTTTGGACTTTGATTTAAATCTACCATAGGAAAAGGTGTTCCAAAATTTAGATTGGGAATACTCACATTTGTTGTACCATTGAGGTTTATAGGAGATAATGATGCCATGTATGGATTGTATAAATGTGAGTTTTGATAATCAATCAACATTGTAAGGCTTTCATAGTTTGCTGATTTTAGATTACTCTATGATGTATGGATAAAGTTTATATTCCATGTTCTTCTTGTGTTTTGACCTTGTTACCTCTAAGGGATTTTAGGACCAATGATTAGATGAAGGATGGCGGGTGAACAATATGGGTGTTGAACTTCTTTAGGAACTTTGGATCAATGCTAGACTTAGGGTTTGATTTTGATGTTTTTATTGGATAATGAACTTGCAAACCCTAATATGGTAGATGTGATCTTTAGGATAAAATTGTTCAAATGGGTGATAATTTAACTAAGTGTATGAGGAAGGATTCGTCCACAAAAACCTAACTAAACAGATGATTTTGATTTGGTTCAAGGTTGTACCCAAGTCTAGATAATGATGTTTCCAAAGCTCTAAAGTTGTTTGTGGGATGGAGATGATAAATGTTTGGGATGGATGAAGTGTTTGATTTGATCCTAAATGAACCTAAGAGGGACTTTGTTTACAAGACCAAGATAGTGAAGAACATGCTTTACCCTATGAGTAACTCAAACCAAAAGACCAATGTTTTGCTTGGACTACCATAAGACAAAAGATAACAAGCACATGTGTGGGGTTCAATTGATATAATCTTGGTTAATGAATTGCTTTTACCACATCCACACTTCTTGTTTTAGCTTTCAAACTGAATGTCTATGTCTCAATTCCTTTTCATCCCACAAGGTCCATTATGTGGAAATCAAGAGAATCAAGGCAATAGTTCGCTAATGTTGAATTTAGAGAAAGAAAATTGATATATAGGTCCAAATACTTAGAAGCCTCTAAGGATGGAATCCCTAGGGACAAGCAATAGTACTTGGATTTTCCAAAGGTATTTGCTTCTTCTAAAGGTTTCAAACTTGATGACCTTGTTGAATGTTTTTTTTTAATATTTTGGATCCAAGAAATGTGTTTAATTGACTCAACATTGCACAACCCTAGGATGAAAAGAAACTATTTGTTGAATCTCACTTGGATAAATCTAGTCAGGAAGTTTATTCAAAGTGGATGCCTGTGAAGCTTGACCACACCGGTTCTTCATGGCACATACTCTTAGGTCAGCCAAGCTTCAGCCTTTATGAATATCTCATGATGAACTTTTCATCTCTATAACGAATCGCAAGTACGTGGGACAACTCCGGAGGTCCAACCTCCTGACACCAACAAATATTGGGATTTTTGGATACTAAACAAGATTTCATAATAAGATCATCTGATTCAAAGGACACAATGATAAAATCCCTCAAGAGATCTCCCAACCCTTAGAAAAAGGGCTTTATGCATCATAAAGATATTGGGGGAGAGCCATCATGCATCACTAAGTTGATTGCAAAATTTCCTTGCAACCACAAATTTGTATAGCAATTCAAAAGATTTTGGCTTATGCTAGTTAATGCTTGGGTCGTTCCCTTGGGGAGAGTACTTTTCCCACCAAGGAAGGCCCTCTAAAGCAGAACAATAGTGAGTAAGGCATTTGTAGTTCTATCAATCAATGTTTACATGAATAAAGAGAGAACGCGATGCAATGTCATTTCTCACACTAACAAGATTTTGTTCAATTTTAAAACCCCAATTTGAAATGTGGGGATCTTTTATACAACCTAATATCACTAAAATTCTTTTGATTCTCAAGATCGTCGTGAAGTGAGAGAGAAGTGCATATGCATTCCAATGGTATTAGTTTGTAAAAAAGAATACAAAACAAGATAAGCACATGTTCATTTTAGACCTCAAAAGTAGTAAATGGTTTTTTTTATAGCACCAAATTTGAGTGTTTGAAGTTGTTTGTTCAATTCTTAAGACCCAAAATCAAATCTAGTGAGTTTCTAATGCTCTTTCTAACCCTTTGTGAAAAAGAAAGCTTTTGTATGTTCTTTTTAAAACCCAAAAGAAGTGAGTTGTCCTAAAACATAAAACAACAACAGGAATGAAAGCCCTAGGCTATTATTAATAAGCATTGAAAATTACTCTTTTCAAATTTAATGTCCACTTTTCCAACTTAAAATTTTCTTTTTATTTGATTCCCATGTGAGAACCACCATCGTTGATGCCAACCTACAAACATCGTTAGTATTTTTAGATGTCTTTGAGAGCATATAAAGTATCTGCAAAATAGAAAGATACAAATTAGTCCCCCTGAATTTTAAATTTCTACAAATAAAGGTGCATGCACTAAAACAGAGAGCAT
>VDFB02276265.1:0-23460 GCA_007258455.2 Sequoia sempervirens | reverse complement strand
TCATGTACATAAGGGGCACTTGAATTCTTGTATGTGCATTCCCTCCAAGGACCTGACATAAAGCATAGTATGTCCTTATGAAATAATCCTCAAATGTATCTAAACTAAAAGACTCCAACTCATTTGGAGGAATTCTAATAGGACCTTTTGTCAAATTCCTTGAGTCTATATTTGGGAAGCCAGTAAACCTTGAAGTTGTTCCTATCCTGTTGGTACTTTTTCTTGAAAAATTCAAATTCAATGGCCTTGTTTGTAGTCAGCTTCAGGTTAAACACTAAAGAAATGAAGGGCTTGTCCCCTATGATTAGTTCACCTCCATCATTCTCACATTTTCATCATAGTTTGTTGTAATGTGTCTAAAAAAATCCACATCCATGAACACATTTGGTATGACCAACTTCCCCAAGTCATAAGTCCATATGTTTGACATGGGAGCCCTACCGTTCCTTTTTCCATACCAATGAATGAATAATTCCCATCCCGTAAGACGTAATTTTGCATCTCTACACTCATTGGAACTATCCACCATTCTTGACACTACACCAAGAGCATGAACCCTAATAGGCCTCTTTATTGAACTAGGAAGTTGGACAATTAAGTCCTCATCCAATGGAATTTTTGAAGCGAAAGGTTGGTCTCTTGGAGGGCTCATGATTTCAAATTACTATTAAACTAGGTTTTTTTTACTTCTATTTCTAGGGTTTTAGAATTTACATGACTTGATTAAGGAAATTCAAGGTACAACAAGATAGTTCTTGCCCTAATTGTAACCCTAGTATTGAAAATTAGATATAATTCATAAGAAAATGAGTACTTAATTGTTCTTCACTTCTAAAAACCCTTGTTTGTTGCAGAAAGAGCTAGAGCTCTTCAATTCTTCTCACTGGATTCTTTGGATGCCAAGTGAATCGTTCTACCAATCAAATTATGGTATTTATGGAAAATTCTTAATGAAGATCTAGAATAAAGCCATCTTGTCTGCCATTACTCCCAGTTCACATGAGTCAGAGCTTCTAGCTATCCGTTTCCTAAGTTTGAATGTAGTTTATTGATCTTCAAGCGGAAAGACAAGATCTAATAGTCATCGATGATTTGACCGATTCAAAAATATTTTATGTGAGTTAAAATATCTTCGACCAACGAGTTTATTCCACATGGAATCACTTTACATTTCTTTAGAGGGGGACCACAAAAAAGTCAACATTGAAATTTGTTGACATCATCATATGATCTGTTGAAAGAATGAAGAAGATTGTCATTGATGTTAATGCTACACAATGGATGTTAGAACAATACAGAGAATGATTATAGAAGTGCTACATTGCAAAAGGATTTTTACTAAGTGTCTACACCGGTAGATTTTGCACTCAGTGCCCTCCGATAACTTGGTCTACATTCCACCGCACTTACAAATTTATCTTTGAGATTCTAACATGTGTTTCATGGACATCAGTTGCATCTTATTTCTGAAACTCATGTGAACTAGATAGATGGTTTGGTAGATACAAGTAACAAAATATTGACTTATAAGGTTTTGACAGTTTTCTATGTCTTGGCCATGACCTATTCAGTCCACACTCCCCCATAAAACGTGTCAATACATTCATATTTCTAACTGGCATGACATTTTGAGGTACACATATCCTATGGTGATGATTAGTTGAAGTATCTTGTTTTTAGGTCCTATGCCTGGCCAACCTAATATATGTAAAGAGTTGCAGAGATTAATGATGTAATGAGAAGGTAAGAAGGAGCTATTATAGGTCCATGTTGACCTATATTGCATGAGTCTTTGGCGTGAAGGTAATTTTATTTGAATTGGGTGCCGACAAGGCACATTTTGTATAGTTTTGGGCTACATCTAATTAGGCCGACCTAATTGATGCAAGTGGATGTAGTTGATATATATGTAAGGTTTTTTTGAGATTGTAGGGTGTGTAATGAATAAGAATTTAATGTGTACATGATTTGAATAAAAGTGGTGCAAAATCTTGCAGAGGATTGCGAAAAATTGTGTAAATATACAACAGAGTAGAAAGTTGTATTTTGAGTCAGATGAAGTGTTTTGAGCTTCAAAGGAACTAAATTTAACATATGGTAGATGCACTTTGTATCAGTTCTAATCTTCGTTGTGAAGCCACCTCTTTCTATCTTTAATTTCTTTGTGAACAGTGAGTCCTCTTGGAAGTGAGCCTTTATGTAATATCTTATAACCGGTTATAACATATTGTGAGCTAATCCTCAACGTGGTTTTTCCCTCTTTGGATTTTCCATGTAAAAATTTTGGTGTTCATGTGTTGTGTGTGCTATGGGTTGTTTATGCTTTCATACCTTATAATAGCTAAGTATTCCTTGATAATTGGATGGTTTCTAAGAATACTGATTCACCCCCCTCTTAGTATTCTAGGTGTTCAACAATCAGAGCTTGGTTCCTTGGAAAAAGCTTGACTACTTTGGGAAGGTCTTGGAGATTGAACACATGGATAATAGAATATTTATAGAAGTGATTCCTACCATTGGATACACTAAAGTTGATTGCATGCTTGAAAAATATGGAGAAATCAAAGTTGATCTTGAATATCTTGACAAAATTGAAGATGAAAATAGAGATCTGAAGGAAAATATTAAAAAAGAAAATGACTGCATCAAAAAATTGAGAGAACAAATCAAGAAGTTTAGAGAAAGATATAGGGAGGTAAATGAACAATTAAAACAAGAAAATGAGAACATTACCAGATTGAAGGTGTAGTTGGAAGAAAAGAAAAGAATTGAGAAATGTCTGAATATAATGGTGAAAAGAAAGACTGATGAAAGCATGAGGCTTAAATGGGAAGTGGAAAATTTGTGATCAAATTTAGAGAAAGCAAGAATTCATGAAGAAAAATTCAAGACAAGCTCTACTATGGTTGATGAGTTAATTGAAGGCCAGAAAGTATATAAAGACAAAGGTGGTTTGGGACTTGAAAAAGGAGAAAGCTCAAAAGCATATCAAACATTTAATGCAAAGAAGATCAGTGAACTAGAGAAGATTGAAGATAAAAAGAATAATGGAAAGTTTTGTAATCAAAGAAACAATGCTAGAAGACTCCCAGTCAAACAACCAAATGCTCAAAGGTACCCATCTTTCAATGGTATTTATTATTTTTGCAATAAATTTGGACATAGAGCAATGGAATGTAAAAGAAAAATAAATCAAAATATCCATCCTTTACTAGTATATGCTTTACATGGAAGAAATTTGGACATAGAGAAAGTGAATGCAGAAGTCAAATGATGAATGCATATAACAATGGTAGAATCTTCAACCTTTTAATGGCTACTGTCATACATGCTATGGATTTGGACACAAGGCTAATCAATGCAGATCTAGAATGAATGGAAGGAATAAATCTCAGAACAATATTGTATGTCACAATTGTAGTAGACCTGGACATATTGATAGGTTTTGTAGAAATATGAGTAAGAACAATCCAAAAAATAGAAATGAACCAGTCACAAAGATTGATCCAACATAAGTAAAGAAGGAAATGAAGAAGATCTAGAGAAAGAAAGAAGATCCTAAAAACAAGGGAGAATTGGAGACTACAAATGAATCTGTACCACCCTCTGGTGCAAATAATCCCTTTGGGAATTAAACCTAGGAATTAGCTGAGGGGAAGCAATAACAAAAAATAAAATAACCCCTTGCTAATATGAGGTGCCAGGGATTGACATAAATATATGAGATGGAAATGGATAGTTTGGATCTTTTGGAGAAAACTACGGAAAAAAAATATGAAAATGCGAAGATTTGTGGAGAAATCTATGGTGTATGGAAAAAAATATGAAAACTTTATTGATTGGTGCATTAAATGTGAATTGGGGAAAATCCAAGGACTATAAATATTCATGCTTAGTCTATTTTAATCACTTTTATGTATTTGGAGCGAATAGAGCGAGTTGAAGAAAATTCAAAAAGTTGAAGGTGATTTGTGAAACAAAGCATCCAAACCCTAGCCCCTACTGCACAAAGAAAAACGTATTTACCGTTGTCCAAAGCTAAAATAGAATTCTTTTTCAAAGCATTTGAATTCAGTAGAAATGGAAAAACCAACAATAGTTAATGTGAGTGACAATCCCCTGTTGGATGTTGCTGATATGTGGCTGTCATTGATGTCAACACTGTTGGCATTAATGTCATTAGAGGTTGTATATGTCGAGGATATTGAGAAAATTGTAATAAAATAAGTTGCAGGTTGTTAGTGGTGAAGTAAAGTTCAATATGTTGGATAGCTCAGTATGTTGATGATCAGTGGTTGTGGATTAAAGGGTTTGTTGTCAAGCATAATCTAGCTTATCCACTTAAGTTTTAGAGATCCAAAGCATGAAGATTTGATCGAGTTATGAGTATCCTGTTTTGATAGTTTTTGTTGCTTCAATTGGTGTTCTTGAAAAGAAGATAATGTGATTCTATTAATTTGAGTTGCCATGGATGCTTCGCCATGATTCATGATGCTTGTGGATGTTTCTAGATCATGCTCGATTCTCCATGCTGCATGTCCGCATTGATCATTGTGCCTCGCAATCGATATTTTCTTTATGTTCATGTATCGGATGTAAGGTGATTGTAGCATTGCCAGGATCTTCAAGGAATAATTTCTTTGAAGGTGTTTCATGTTCGAGAATTTTGTTTTGGGTCTTCACTACATTGTGGCTAACATTGGTTAATTCACATTGTAATTATTTATGTTTTGGGCCGACAGTTTGTACACATTTTATTTTCTTGTTAAGGCCGACATGGAGTTGATGTAATTCCTAGTTGCGTATATATATGAGCTTATCATATTCCATTTGAAGGAATGATGCGCAAATAATGTCCCCAATTTGAAGGAAGAAAGTGTGAAGAAGAGTTCGTGCTTAATTGGAACGGAACGCACAAATCCAAACTACAAGCAATCCAAAAATGTTTCTGTGAAGATAGTATGTCTTCCCTTAAAGCGCATAAGCCTTTTTTATTTGAGCAATGAGCTCTAGGGTAGCAATTTTGAAATGCATGTGCATTCCCATTTCTCTTCTCTTTATAATTTTTAATAGGGTGCAATCTTGTGGACTCCACTCCACTCTGCGGGTTTCAAATGGTTTCCGCAAAAAATCTTGGTGTTATGTGTTTCTAATGTAGTGATGATTTATGCTTCATGTTTATTTTATTAGATTTGATGAATAAGGTTAGCAAGCTTCTAATAAGTTTAGCCTTGTAAAATTTCTATTCCCCTCTCAATCGCCTCTCCCTTTGTGCTTCCAACAATTGCACGCAGCAAAGTTCCTCAAAAAGCTTCTAATAGCTTGAGGTGATTTGGGATGGCTACACATAAGAAGGATAGTCCGAGATTTGATGGAACAAATTATCTCTATGCAGCAATTGAATGGAGGTCATCTAAGATGCATTGCGGAACCCTAATCGAACATTACAAGGAATAGGTATTGTCCCATTACAATGGTCCCTTCTACCTCACGAGATTACACGGAAAGTACAATATTTGACTATCCAGATGATTAATGAGATGACTGAGATCTGGCAGAGGATGATATCATTTTGAACAGAAGACAGGTTGAGATCCCACTTTGCGACAAATGCCAATATGGTGCCGATTGGTAAGCTTATTGCTTTTGAGTTAAGTGAGTTTGGTAGATGCTCTTCCTAAGACAAAATCTACATTAAAAGCCACTATATATAGAAAATATAAGCAAAGACATGATCTGAGAGAAAGTTCTTCTAGAAAAATATTCAAGTATGAGGAGGAAATGAGAGAGATTGAAGAAGAGGAGAGAAAACTGGATGGGCTTTAAGCACTTATTGTCAAAAAGCCAGAGGAGAAGGTAAGTATAAAGGGAAGTTTCCTATTAAATATTTTTCTTGCAATAAGATAGGTCATTTTGCATCAAGGTGTCCATAAAGAGTTCCTAAACCAAGACCTAACAAGCCTAGATTCCAAAGAAAGTGTTATTATGCTATTGATGAAGGTGTGACAGATGATGAATCTAATAAAGGGAATGCAAGTGAGAATAAATGGGTATTTATTGCTATCAAGGAAAATGATCCAACCCCTATTGAATCTGCTAGTTGCACAAATGTGGAGAAAGCCCTATCTACTCGAGTTGAAGAAAAAGATGAATGGGTGATTGATAGTGGACACTCTCATCACATGACAGGTGATAAAAGTAAATTTGTGATCTTGGAAAAGTATGATGGTGGTGTTGTAATATTTGGTGATGACAAAGTAGGTGTAATCCATGGCAGAGGATCCATTTATCTTGATGGTAAGCATAATACTAATGATGTCCTATATGTAGAAGGTTTGAAGCATAATCTCTTAAGTGTTGGAAAGATGGTTGACAAGGGATACAATCTTCAATTCAAGGATGTAAATTGTAGAATATTGGAAAGTTCTGGAAATGTGATTGCATCAGGTACAAAAACAAAAGGTAATATCTTTCACCTGAACGCTGCTAGTAAAAGCTGTCTGATTGCTCAAGTTGATGAAAGTTGGTTGTGGCATAGGAGAATGTGCCATGTAAAATTTGATAATATTATTAAGATAAGTTCTACTCAGGCTGTGAGAGATCTTCCTAAGTTGATAAGACCTACTAATACCATATGCAAGGAATGTCAGTTAGGGAAGCAAACTAGAGTTTCATTTTGGAGCAAAAAACATTGTTCAAATGAAGTGTTGGAGCTTGTGCATACTGACTTGTGTGGTCCTTCTAGAGTTAGACGTTTACAAGGTTACAAGTATTCCATGGTACTTATTGATGATTATTCTAGAATGATATGGGTTACTTTCTTAAGGGAAAAAATTGAAGCTCTAGAAAAATTCAATATTTTCAAGGCTATGGTTGAGACAGAGATAGGTCTGAAGATTAAATGTCTGAGATTAGATAGAGGTGGTGAATTCACTTCCAGTGAGTTTAATTGTTTTTGTGAAGAGAATGGAATAAAGAGACAATTGTCTGCCCCGCAGACCCCTCAACAAAATGGAGTTGTGGAAAGGAAGAATAGGACAATTGAAGAAGTTGCTAGAACTATGATGCTGGAAGGAAATGTTCCTCATATCTACTGGAGAGAAGCTATGAGTACTGTTGTTTACACTCTCAACCGGGTACAAGTCAAAAGTGATACTGGTAAGACTCCTTATGAGCTATGGTATGGTCATAAGCCTATTGTTAGATACTTCAAAATCTTTGGGAGTAAATGCTTTATCAAAAGAGATGAAGATATAGGAAATTTTGATGCTAGGAGTGATGAAGGAATCTTTCTTGGCTATTCTACTAAAAGCAATGCCTATCGGTGCTACAATAAGAGATTGAGTAAAGTAGTTGAAAGTGCTAATGTCAAGGTTGATGAAGAGATAGTCAGACCATCTAAAACCTGTGGATATGATTTAGATGATTAGAATGAAAATTCAGATAAAGGAAAGAAAGTTCAGATCATTTTGGTGAATAAGGAAAATTAAGAGGAAGAAACTAACTAATGAAAGTGTAGAATCGAGAACAAAAGAGCCTAAAGTTCAAGAACATCCCAAGACTCCAAGGTATGTAAGACTAAATCATTCAGAAGATCAGATTACTGGTGACAAGAACAAAGGTGTTCAAACTAGGAGAAGAATTGTAGAAGAATACTGTTTGATTTCAAAGACTGAGCCTAATAATGTCAATGAAGCATGCAAAGATGAACATTGGGTGGAAGCAATGAAAGAAGATCTGCTACAAATTGAGAAGAGTGATACATGGATTCTTGTTTCTAGACCTAAGGACAAAAATGTAATTGGAACTAAATGGGTCTTTCGAAACAAACTAAATGAGAAAGGTGAAGTTGTTAGAAACAAAGCAAGACTGGTGTGTAAAGGATATTCTCAGATGGAAGGAATTGAATTTGAAGAAATTTTTTCCCCTGTTGCTAGAATTGAAGCTGTGAGACTATTGCTTGCTTATGCTGCTTACAAAAACTACAACGTTTATCAGATGGATGTCAAGTCAATATTTCTAAGTGGTGAATTGGAAGAAGAAGTGTATGCTGAGCAACCTGATGGATTTCAATTGACTGATCAAGGAGATATGGTTTTCCGATTGAAGAAAGCATTGTATGGACTTAAGCAAGCCCCAAGAGCATGGTATGCTAGATTGGATAAGTATTTGTTGAAGCTTGGATTTAACAAAGGTATTGCTGATAGTAATCTGTATTTCAAGATTGATCATGATAAATATTTGATTGTTGAATTCTTTGTTGATGATATCATTTTTAGAGGAGATGATAGTTTGTGCATGAAGTTTGTTGATGAGATGCAAAGTGAGTTTGAGATGTCTATGATTGGAGAGATGAAATTCTTTTTGGGATTGCAAATTACTCAGTTAGATAAAGGGATCTTTATATCTCAATCCAAGTATGTGAAAGAATTGCTAAAGAAGTTTGGTATGGAAGATTCAAAGCTAGTTGGTACACCCATGGTGACTGGATGTAAGTTGACACAAGATGATGACTCACCTAAGGAAAACCAAACTAGATACATATCGATGATTGGTGGATTGCTTTATTTGAATCAAACTAGACCTGATATCATGAATGTTGTATGCATTGTTGCAAGATTTGAAACTGATCCTATGGAATCTCATGCGACTGCTATGGAGAGGATTTGTAGATACTTGAAGGGAACAGTTGATTTTGGCCTATGGTATCCTAAAGATGATGACCTTACTTTGAGTGCCTTTACTGATGCTGATTGGGAAAGAGATGTGAATGATAGAAACAATACTAGTGGTGGTGCATTTTTCTTGGGAAAGAAGTTGATTTCATGGTTAAGTAAGAAGCAAAATGCCATTCCTTTATCTACTATAGAGGCAAAATATATTGTTGCTGCTAACAATTGTACTCAAGTATTGTGGATGAAGCAAATGTTGAAAGATACCAGAGTTGTGTATGATGAACCTATTGCTATATTCTATGATAATTCAAGCGCAATTAAAATTTCTAAGAATCCGGTTCTGCATTCAAAGACCGAGCATATATCTGTGAACCATTTGAATCTATACCTTGCACAAACACAATAAACATGCAAACAATTAGATCAAACACAAGATTAGAAACCAATGATTCCTCAAGAAATCCATTTGAAATTTGCAAAAGATAAGAAATGAAAATGAAGAACACAAATGAAACAATTAAATCCTATCTAATGCAAGCAAACTCTTGATCTCTTGAGGGAGTTGGTGCAAATAGGTGTGTGGAGATTTTCCCTTTCCCAACTCCTTGAATGCAAATGTTGATTGAAGATGATTGATCCACTTGATGAAGACTTTGAATGTATGCTCCAAGCTTAAAATCTGCAAAAAACCTAGCTATGATTCAATGAGATGGATGAGGATTGCTAAGTATTTTAGCATGGTAACTTTGCTTGAGATGTGGATGATCAAATGCATGGTGAAGCATTCTATTTATAGAATGTTGAAATGGAAACAAAGCCAAAATGGAGCAATGTGGGACAAAGATTCAACCAATGATATAATGCCACTTGTCAACATGTGATTGGGTGAGGAATGAGCAAGTTTTGACAAATGTGCCAATAAATGCATTTTTGAATTTGAATTTTGATAAAAGACATGTAAGAGGGGGAAAGAAAATTGCATTGAATGCCACTTGGCTCAAGGCAAGGACATGTAAGAAGAAGTAAATGCCTTGTTGGAAGGACTTGTAAGAGAGAGAATAATGACATGTCATTCAAATTTTGAATTTGAAATAGAAGAATATTCCTCCAAAAGATGCTTTGTTGAGGGAAAATGAAGATTTAATAAATCAATAAATTGATTTATTTGTGCAAGTGGAAATATCTAGAGAATGCAAGTGGGTGAGATTAGTATTTAATCATGGTTAGATTAAATAAATGATGATTATGTTAGTTTAATGATGATTAGGTGAGTTGACTTATTTTGACTTAGATTTTTGGATTAATTTAAATCAAACAAGAGAGGAAATGATTTAATGAGTTTAATTAAATAAACATGTTTTGATTATTTAATTAAAGAGATTGAAGTAAGATTAAATTAAATAAGATTTTAATTTATTCAATTTAATAGATAGACTTTAGAGATTTAATTAATTAAATAAAATTAATTATTTAATTAAAAGAAATGGAGAATGATTTAAGAGACTTAATTAAACACATGATTTGTTTAATTAAGAGAAGAAAACAAATGAATTTAATCAAATAAAGATATTTAATTAAATGGTTAGGTCGGGGAATGATTTAGGATGAAATGATGTTGGTAGTCAGATTTAAATATGCAATGCTAACTTGTACATTTTGCGTGTCTACAATATCTATCAAGTTTCACTTTTTGAGAGAGAAGGTGAGTGAAAAGGAAGTCAAATTGGAGTATGTGCCTACTAAGGAACAAATTGCAGATATATTTACCAAGTCATTGCCTAAGGATACTTTTGAGTATCTCAGAGGGAAGCTAGGGGTGACTACCCCTCCTAATCAAAATTAAGATGCATTGAATTGCATCAATCCATGCATTTCATAGTAATATCTTGATCTAGATTGATGTTGTGGTGGGTGCTACTCAGGGGGAGTAGTTAGATGTTCAAATATGTGGTTCAGAGCTTGTGTGGAGGAAGATACAAATTATATTTGTCATTTATTTCAACGGAGGAGAAGATTCATGTGAAAAACTTGGTGGGGAGAAGAGTCATGTGAAAAACTTGAGGAGAAAATAGTCAAATTCTAAGGGGGAGCAAGTGCTAAGAGAAGGTTGCGTTGATGGTGTTTTTCACATTATGTGTTGCCATCAATTCCAAAGGGGGAGATTGTTGGATGTTGCTGATATTTGGTTGTCATTTATGTCAACACTATTGGCATTAATGTCATTAGAGGTTGTATATGTCAAGGATATTGAGAAAATTGTAATAAAATAAGTTGCAAGTTGCTAGTGGTGAAGTGAAGTTCAATATGTTGGCTAGCTCAATATGTTGATGAACAGTGGTTATGGATTAAAGGGTTTGTTTTCAAGTATATGTATTTTATCCACGTTAAGTTTTAGAGATCTGCATGAAGATTTGATCGAGTAATGAGTATCTATGTTCTGACAGTTTTTTTGTTGCTTCAATTGGTGTTCCTAAAAGAAGATAATGCGATTCTAGTAATTTGAGTTGTTGTGGATGCTTTTGTGGTGATTCATGATTCTTTTGGATGTCTCTAGATCATGCTCTATCTGTGTTGCACATCCGTATTGATCGTTGTGCTCACGATTGGAGATTTTCTTTTGCTTGTTCATGGCCGACAGGGTGATTGTAGCATGTTTTGGATCTTTGAGGAATAATTTTTGAAAGTGTTTCATGTTCAAGGATTTTTTTTTGGGTCTTCGCTACGTTGTGGCCAACATTGGTTGATTCGCATTGTAATTATTTATGTTTTGGGCCAACAGTTTGTACACATTTTATTTTCTTGTTAAGGCCGACATGGAGTTGATGTAATTCCTAGTTGCAGATATATATGAGCGATTGTTTATTCCATTTGAAGGAATGAGATGTGTGAATAATGTCCTAATCATTTGAAGGAAGAAGCAGAGTGTGAAGAAGAATTCATGTGCTTAACTAAAACTGTAATCAGGCATTAGCAAATGTTATTTTCTCAGTTCAAAATCTTGCGGAAGTAATTCAAATGTTTCTGTAAGACAGTATGTCTTCCCTTGGGCAGTAACCCTTGTTGTATTTGAGTAGTGAGCTCTAGGCAGTGTGCTTGAATGCATGTGCATTCCCCATTTTCTTCTTTATACTTTTAATAGGGTATAATCTTGTGGATTGACCTCCACCATGGTTTTTCCCCTAACAGGGTTTCCACGTAAAAAATATTGGTGTTATGTGTGTTTCTAATGTGGTGATGATTTATGCTTTCATGTTTATTTATTAGATCTGAGAACAAGGTTAATAAGTTTAATAAGTTTAATTTTTTATGACAACTGATTCACCCCCCCCCCCTCTCAGTTGTTTTCCTTTGTGTTGCCAACATCCCCAACCAAAGTTCAAGAAATATCTCATGAAAATATTTGAGAATGGCCCACTTGGAGCCTTTTCAAGTATTCCATATAGGGTTTTTCCTATAGAAGAAACTAGAGCATACATCCATGGGAAAATGGAAGAATATGACCACAAAAAATTCATAGACCTATGGAAAAATCAATTGGTTAAAGAAGATTTCCAAGTTAAGCATGAGTATGGAAACTTAGTGAAGAATAAACTCAATATCTAGCAATGGTTTCCATGCTTCACCTATGGTAATGAAATTAAGTATGTGAGAATGGAATTAACCAAAGTGCATGACTAATTCTTATGGTCTGACAAACCTGGTTTGATAACAAAAGAAGTTATAAGGGAAATTACTAGACTTTGTGCTACTAGACATGTACCAGTGTTGAAATCTATGAAGAATAAGGATGTAATGGAATTGACTGGAGCCACATTTGATCAAAGGGATCTCACTGTGAACACCATCAGTAATCTTGTAGTAAGGTATGCAGCTATGGACATAGGGTATAAGATATCTTACACCAACAGAGAGAATTATGTGTCTACTGTATCATAATTCATGTAGCCTATGAAATGGTAGAAAAAGGAAAAGACTATGATTTATGTGAGTTTCTCTTGCAAAATTATTTGAAAACTTGAAGCAAAACAAAGATAAGAAACACCCTTTCAAGTTTGTCTCTTTGGTATTTTTCTTTCTATTTTACTTTCTAAGGGAGCTTCCAAGAAGAAAAGATGTAATATAGGATAAAAGCAGACCGGTAGCCCATCATATTTTTAAACATTTACACAACAAAGGTGATATGAGAGCACATGATGAAGCTATTACTCCATTCTTTGTAGTATTTTAGAATAAAATGAATGAAAGACAAAGGACCCCTAAGTATTTGGTGGAGAAATATCGAGATGATATCACATTCTTGGTCAAAACTGATGAATGCATTATTAAATTTATGGAACCCAATAGTCTAGATTCAATCACTTAGCTATGAGATTGATGAAAATGAGGTCAATGGTTATGTCAATGTATTATTGAGTAGTTCTAAGGACACTACCCAAAAAATGTTAAGAGTTTCCAATAAACTCCATAAAACCAAGAACACCTGCAAAACCTGGATTAACCTTCTACAAGTAGAAAATCAAACATGCAAGAGTAGTTTGCATAAAGATGTACAAATAATATTATTGAGAATAAGGAATTACATGAGATAACTTACTTTTCTAAAACAATATGCAAAACCCTAAAGGTAAAACCTAATTAGGACCTAAGTAAATTTAATAAACTATAATTAAATATTTAATTACACCAACACCCCCCCTTAAGTGCAACTTACAGAGAATAAGAAACATGCATATAATGCAAGGATAGGTCCATGAAAGCATGAATGGGTCCTAGCTACAAGGTCATGTTAGCTACCCATGTACATATGCAATGCAAAGGAAATAGAGAATGCAACCAAGTGATGAAAGATGGAGGACTCCATAAGACCCCCCAAGTACACCATCCATCACATAGATACATAAAAAATGCCCCCCATAAGAGGGAATATATGATGAAAGAATCTGGAAGCTATGTGCATCTTGATGCTGATGTCAAACTGTGACTAAAATTGATCCATAGGAGCAAGTATTGTGAATATTTTGGAACATTAACCATAAAATGAATGGACATCAAATTGAGATGTGACCTGATGAGAATCTAATGCGATTCATGATCATTAACCACAGGATCTCAATTTGAGATATGAACTGATGTGAACCAAAATGTGTCAAGTTATGAGCAAGATTATGGCCAAAAGAAACTACAGAATCCAGATACAACTCATGCAATTTGTCATTAATATGAAGATGGGATCAAAGTGCATGACATGAAACTACACTCTAATCAAATTATTATGCAAGAAGCCCCCATGATGGAACTTTATTGTAAGTTCATTTATTACAATACCCCAAGATTGTAAAAAGAGAACATGCAAAACATGTAGAAATCAAAAAAACATAAAGCATGGAAAAAGGAAAGATTGCATGCAAGGATTAATGTTCACATCTTCCTCCATGAAAAAAAAATGACCTTAGATCTACATAGAGGATGAAATCAGCTTTTTGATGATATAAAGTTTTCAAAAAATGAACATTGTATGATCAAGTTATGAATTTTTGAAAAAAGGGGTAAATTTTTCCATCTGACAATGCAAACACGACCCTTCTGATTTGATTTTTGAAAAATTTAATTGTTTCATGCAAAAACTAATGGTTACCCAGATAATATTTTGGTTCTTCCAACAAAACCCCGAAACGTTTTTGAATCCAAAAAAACATAACATGCAATTTGGTAAAAATAAAAACTTCACCTGCAAGGAAATAGCCACGATTTTAACAGTCATTTCTGCAAGTTCTACTCACTATTTACAAAATCTAGCAGATACCCAGATTGGTATTTCATGATTTTAAACAAAACCCAAAAAATATTTTTCTCAAAAATATATGAAGAAAAAGATATTGGCTATTTTTTAATCCAAAATGCACCAAAAATTGCTCAAGGTTGATCTCTTGAGGATCCCCCAAAAAAACTCTTTGATTGAATTCCTCCCAGATCTGAGAAGGGGCTTGTAGATCAGTTCTCTAATACCATGTTAGAGTTTCCAATAAACTCCATAAAACCAAGATCACCTACAAAACCTGGATTAGCCTTCTACAAGGAGAAAATCAAACATGCAAAAGCAATTTGCATAAAGATGTGCAAATAATATTATAGAGAATAATGAATTAAATGAGATAACTTGCTTTTATAAAGAAATATGCAAAACTCTAAAGGTAAAACCTAATTAGGACCTAAGTATACTTAATAAAGTGTAATTAAATGTGTGATTACACCGACAAAAAAGACATGGTACATATGCAGAGAAAGTATTGGAAGTGAATATAGAGCTAAAACAACCTGAAATAAAGGAGAAAGTAACAAAACAGGTAAATGAATTTCTCAAAGAAAATGGATTTACAGATGAACTATTGTAGAAGATAAGAGAAAAAGTAGAGGCAAAGACAAGCACAACAAGTGGGTCCCTCAGACCTAGAATATCTGGAAGAACAACTTCCAATCTTCCCAGTGTTAAAATTTCCCTTGAATTAGTTAAAAGAAAGGAGACTAGTTCTCTGATAATCAAAGAACCTCAAATGAATAGAAGGAAAGTTACTCCGACAGCCCCCTAATTTGTCACTAAGACATAAAAGAGAAAGAAACAAAAAGCTAAAAGAGAAAAGGACTTGAGTGTACTTTCTAGAGAAGAAGAAGAAGACGAGGATGAAGAATCCCTATTGATCATGAAAAGAAGCAACTCTACTTCAAAGAAACAAAAAATAGACATAGTTGACACATCTAATGAAGAAGAAATTGAGAAGGAAAAGAAAGACTTTGAGATACATATGCACATGGAAAAGAAGAAAAACAAACCAACATCAGGTGATCCAGAAAAGAAGAATAAAAAGAAAAATAAAAATACTCTGGAGAAATTTCCAAGTCTAATGAGATTGGATGCACTGTTTGATGGAATTTTGCATCATGAGATGTTGGAAGAAATTGCAGCCAAGTATCAAAATGAAAATGAGGTGGAAAAAGCAACCATTATTGAGGTAAAATCAAGTACATTGTTGCTGTTGAGGAAGTATGGAGAATATTAGAAAGAAGGTTCCAAATGATGTATGGAATGTTGTGTTGGAAAAGAGAGAAGAAGCCATAAAGATAGAAGAAAAGATCAGATCAAATGTTGTGGAGAGAATTGGATTCTCCTTGTCTAAGGTTGATAAGGCCACATTGGCCCAAGTCTACAACAAAGAATTCAAAATGAAACAAAGAGTCACACTTCTTATGGGAAAAGATCAAGACCAATTTGAGAAAATACAAAAGGAGATTGAAGAAAAGGTTATTGATATAGCACCAAAGTATGAGATGATTCCCGTTGCCTCCTCCAACAAGGAAAAAAATCTAGAAAATTAAAATATTGAAGTTGTTGATATAGAAGAAATTCTAGATAATGCTCCTTTGGATACAAAAGGATATACACAAGATAATGTTAAGGATGTGCAAGTTGTAGAAAAAGAGACGATCAGTTGAAGTATCTTGTTTTTAGCTCCTATGCCTGGTCGACATAATATATGTAAAGATTTGTGGAGATTAATGATGTAATGAGAAGGTAAGATGGAGCTATTATAGGTCCATACCAACCTATATTACATGAGTCTTTGGCACAAAGGTAATTTGATTTGAATTGGGTGTCAACAAGGCACGTTTTGTATAGTTTTGGGCCACATCTAGTTAGGCCAACCTAATTGATGTAAGAGGATGTAGTTGATATATATGTAAGGTTTTTTTGAGATTGTATGGTGTGTAATGAATGATAATCTAATGCGTACATGATTCAAATACAAGCAGTGGTGTGAAATCTTGCAAAGGATTGAGAAAAAATATGTGAATATACATTAGAGCAGAAATATGTATTCTGAGTCAGATGAAGTGTTTTGAGTCAGTGTTTTGAGCTTCAAAGGAGTTGAATTCAACATAAGTTAGATGCACTTTGTATCAATTCAAATCTTGACTAAAAATCCACCTCTTTCTATCTTTCTTTTCTCTGTGAACAGTGAGTTCACTTGGACAGTAAGTCCTCCTGGTAGTGAGTCTTTTTGTAATATCTTATAACTGGTTATAACATATTGTAAGCTAATCCTTACTGTGGTTTTTACCTCTTTGGGATTTCCACATAAATATTCTAGTGTTCATGTGGTTTTTGTGTTATGAGTTGTTTATGCTTGCATTCCTTATAATAGCTAAGTATGCGTTGATAATTGGATGGTTTCTAAGAATACTGAGTCACCCCCCTCTCAGTATTCCAAGTGTTCAACATGATCCACGTGGTAGCATTTCGTGGTTCCACAACCTAAAAAATGAGCCACTTAAAAGAGCTTATAGACTCATGGAATTACCCTGAGGTTGTGTTGCGTGTCTACTTTTTTCTACGTCAGATAGAATGCCCTTAGAAATGCCAAGAACACACTATGTGCCCTCTTTCCAGCATTCCACGGGTTCTATTTAGGCTTTATAAATCATCTCATGGAATCCCACAATGCCTTCAACAATGCCATGTGGTGGCCTTCATCCTTCACAAAAGACTTACAAATTGGATCAATCATTTGATGCCATGTAGCACTCTTCCACAATTCTACATGGTCTTTTTACCTTCGATAATACACTACCCATGGAATGGAATAATCCATAGAAATAGTAATAGCTATCGCCTTTTTATTGTTTCATGAAGCATCTTTTCAATGACAAAATATTCCTTGCAGAATTGCAAAAAAGGGCATAAAAGAAAAATGGGGCTTCAAACAACTTAAAAAATATTTTAGTGCATGCTATTAAAACAACCTTAAATCACTAGGGAACATAAGGGAGCTGGTGGGTTAATTAAAAGGGGAGCATGACAAAAGACCCTTAAGAAATTAAGGAAATTATTTAGTGGTGTGTTGAATTGGTAACCTAACAAAGGGGGCTGATAAACAGATGAATATGAGGCTTAGATGTTGTAACTTAAAAGACCAGTAATGGGCCAAAGGAAATCAACACAAAATTATAACAAAAGTGACTGCAATGTTGCTTAGGCTTAGGGTTTTTCGAGTTTTAGACCTAAATAAATGTGTATGACAATATTTTTAACAAACCTAGCAATAATAGACTCATTTTGAAGGTTAGGACGGAACCAAGAAATTTTGGAGAAAGTACCATTAGTGGCTCCAATTGGGGACTCTTGTTTTGAAAGAACATGGTGAGGATATAGGATCTTCTAGAAAGCAAACCAAAACGAAAACCAGAAAAAAATAAAGAAGAGAAAAAGAAGACCAAAGGAAGACTATACAATATGAACATATGATACACTGTGCATGGATACATCCTACTTATGAGAGTAGGGTTTGAGAAGTTGTCCATGCATTGGAAAATCCAAAATTTCACCACTCATGTTCTACAAGAAATATAAACTTTGTCCATGATTGTTGAGTATAATGTAGGGGCCTATCTAGATGACATCAAACTTACCATGTTTACCTTTATCTTGGACTCTAGCATTCCACATCAGGACCATATCTCTTATTAGTAATTTTCTGTGTTGTTTTTTTGTCAAACAAATACTTGACCTATAATTGTTTCTTGAAATATGTGTCTTGTTCTCTTCTTATAGACTCATCCAACTTAGTGAGTTGATTTATCCTGACCATCATGGCATCATTTATGTCTTCCTCACACTCTTGAATGAACTTATAAAATGGAAAAAAAGTATTAATAGGTAACCTTGCATCCAATCCATACACCAACTCATAAGGGGATTTCTCTATGGCTTTCTTTATTGTTGTTCTATCAACCCACAGTGCCAACTTTAGCTTTGAATCCCATGAATTTTTATTTTTTCCAATCACCCTCTTCATGATCTTCGTTAGAATTTTATTGTTGGACTCAGCTTGTCCATTTCCCTATGGGTGATAAGAAGAAGAGTATGATATAGAAATTCCATAGCTATAGAAAAAAATTGTGAACTCATCAAATTTGAAACATAACATTATCCACAACTAATTTTATAGGAGTTCCAAACCTGATGATGATATTTTCTATGAAAAAATTAGTGACAACTTTACAAGTTTCCTTCTTGGTTAGAACAACTTCCACCCATTTACTGAAATAGTCTATAGCCACTGAGATCCACCTGTGACCACCATTGGATTTTTCACTGAATTCACCAATAAACTTCCATCCATAATAAATCAATCGTCATCTTCAACTTTTGGTGAAACAAATAGAAAGCAAGTATCACAAGTCATACAGTAAGACCTTAAATGTCAAAATATAAATTCTAGATCATAGGTAAACAAGCCAGTTAAATTTGTATCAATGACTTATCACAAACATTATCCTAATCAAAACACCCAATCAACATGTCCTAGGATGCATCCTTCCTGCGATGGGCATTAGTTTCAGAAATTAGGTCTTCTCTAAGTTAATCTAGCAAGAGATATAGATAACACTGACTGTTTGTCTTTGATATTTTCTTTTGATTTATCTTAATGACCCATTCTGAGGACCTCTCAATGGTGTCTATCAAAACAATTTAGAAAGAAAGGAATGAGGCATTGATCATTATCTTTCGTTTGTTGTGCTTGTGGGTATTCTTGTAAAATAATCTTGGTGCATACTTGCTTAGTTGTGTGTAGAGAGGTCGTTTGAAGTAGATTGTTGACTATTGTGTATGCTTTGGTCCAATATATTATGAACTACTAAACTACATTCTGACAGGTTTCTATATGTTAAGATGTGAACAAGAACTATCATATCTGTTTGCAAAGTCAAAGTCCATTAAATGGCATATCTTCACTGGCTAGATCATATCTTCAAAGTCCATTGCTAAAAATGGGTCTCAACATTCAATGTCCTCATACTTAAGGCACCAAAGAAATTCAAATTTCCTGAAAACATCTGGAAAGCATCACACTTCCTTATTATTTTGTGTATCAAGGCTAGGAACAAAACCTAGGGATGTTTTGGATGATGCACTAGATTGCATAGAAAGATTATATAGATTAGGATTGTTGCATTTGGATATATTGATTCTTAGGACTAGATGAGATACTAGAGGGATGTTGGATAGGTGGATTGGAAGCTCATAACCAATGATAAGGGAAAACCAAGTCTTATGATAAGTATGAAAGGATAAGGGATTTATTTGGTAGAGGATAGGAGACACGAGGATTGTTAGATGGAAGATTTAGGATATGATCTCTAAGGACTAGTTTGGCATAGGAATATAAATTTTTCTCCAAGATATGGGTTTGGATAGTGTTATGTAGGCTATGGCATGACAATTTTTGTGTGACCAAAGCATGGAAATGTCAAGAGTTTTCCAAAGCATGATTTATGTTTATGCCCCAGTCCTTATCAAGATCAAGGTAGTTAGGGAAGATGAATGGAAATAATATGGATTGGATAGATGGATGAATGGAAATGTCATGTGTAGAGGAGGATATTCGAAACCCTCAAGACGATGAGGTCTCAAGGGATAAATGGTCCTCAACTACCTCAGGGATCAAAGCTTAGGTGATGGGATGAGATGATGAAAGAATGTTTACTTACATTTCATATAGAATTAAAATGTGAGAGTTCTAGAAAAAAGAGAAAGTTACAAAGGCCTTCTAGATAGTCTGATAAGCTCTTCGTAAAGGAATATAGTGAGGCACACAAATGTACCCGCGGTGCACTAGTGTCTCATATGGACCGAAAACTAAGTATATCCCAGAAAAAAACTTAAGTGGCTACTATCAATCCCGATAATTAGGAACTCCTGAAATATGGGAAAATAACAAAGAATAAAGTAAACTAAGTGAAATGTTAATGGTAAAACAAGGGAAGAGAAAGTAAATACTCACTATGACTGAAAAATTAGTATGGGCTGACTACACTTGATCCATGAGGATATGAAGCGTAATGAAGCCACTAAATGTCAATCCCAATAAGATCAATCAATAAAACTAAACTAAGCATCTATTAAAACTTAACATGTTAAACTATGAAAGCTTTTAAAAACGCCTATTCTAATCCATTGAAACTTATCCTATTGGGGGAGTGGTGTCGTATTGATGTGGAATGGCAACCCTTTCCCAATCCTGTGGATGAATGAGCCTATTTTGATTGATTCTATTGAAGAGAATCAACAAAACCGTTGATAGATGTGTGATGAAACATTATTTAAATGCTAAATTAACATGATGCAAGCTATTTTAACATGATTTATGCTAAGATGATCAAGATGTGGGTGAGTAAAAAGCTAATCTAAATGGATTTTAAGCTAAAAATATTCAAAACCTAACTAACCAATAAGCTAAATGTATGCATTTATGTTATTGTAGATGCCCAAAATTGTCCATGTTATAACATTACCTAGTCATACATGACCTTGTAAGACATCTTGCAATATTTTACCCTAGGTCATTACATTATCCCACTTATCCCATTTATTCCACTTAATCACTTTCCTGATTAATTAAATAAATCTCATTTATTTAATTAATTCCCCTTCACATGTTTCAAAATAATTCAAATTAAATATTTGAATTAATCCCACTTATTACCACATTGCAACATGTTTCACATGACTACAACTCTTCACATGCACAAATAATTTAAATAATTTCATTATTTAAATTATGAGATTCCCACTTACATCCTATTTTCAGCCCTACTCATTGTGCATCATAGGCATCTTTTCTCTCCAAAATAAATAAAAGAATCCCACTTATTCCCTCACATCCTAATTTTAGCCTCATTTCATAACCCACTTAATGTGCATCATAGGCACTAAAATCAACTTTTAATCCTAGCCATATACATCACATAATTGAATTTTAATCTTATCCATCAAATCATATCAACTCTTGCCTATAAATCTAGCCTCACACAGGCCATTTGAGACCATCTTCTTCTAGTATCCTTACTCTACCAAAATTCTTTCAATCTTCTCATCTATCTATTATCTTCTTCTATCATCTTTCATCTCAATGTTATGCTACGTAATTGAGTAATCAACATCAACATATCAAATCATTCAATCCTTCAAATTCTTGCATTCTCATGTGAGGTTGAGAAGAGAAATGGAGATAAATCAAATCTAGCTTGGAGATTGGTTTGCTTTGCTTTCTCGTTTTCATTTCATGCTAGTTTGTGCTCTATTGTGCTTGTTAGGGTTTCATTATAATTTGTTTATGCTTTTTCCCTACTATTTTTACCCTAACTACATTTGGTGAACCCGACGTGAATCCTTTGATCTAGCTTACTTTCTTGCAAGTTTCATTAACTTTTTGTTGCAGATTTATGTCATTTTTGGACAAAACCCCAAGTTTTACAAATTTCTTCATATCTTCCAAACAGATGCAATTTTTTCTACAATATTTTCAAAAAAAAATTTCCATCATCTAAGGAAGCTACAATAGAAAAATTGAGGGTTTATCACCATTTTTGTAGGAGTTGTCATAATTTTATGTTTTGTCATCAAATTGAATTTATGAGCGCAAATTAACATTTTTTTTAGAAATTTGTACATTTTTGGAAAGCCCTTGAAATTATAATGGGGGTCTTATTTTTACAGATTTGACTTTGAGATCAAATAAGGTTCTAAATGATCCAATCTTTGTTTTCTCTAGGGTTTTCATAAATCCACATTTCTGGGCACAAAACAAGGAATTTTTTTTTATTTCTTTACATTTCTCAAAATATCTCAGAAAATTAGTAGGGGTCTCTTCTTTTATTTTTTTATTTTTTAGATCATTCACATCTTCAAATAATCGAATCTAATTTGGCTACATTAAAAACATGTATCTGAAATTGCAATTTTTTGATGAGCTTTTTTTTATGGCTGCTTTATAATATCAATTTTTGATTTTGTCGGTGATCATAAGGAGTTGTAGTAGTAGCAATATCATTCATACACAACAGATTGGAAAGCAAAAAATTCCAAGTGCACTCATTCTATTATCTTTATCTCTTATTTGATCAATCAATCTTGTTTGCAAAACACTTCAATTTGGGGATTCAAAAGAACAACTTGTTTGATCACATACTTGGATTTTGGGGTTAAAAAGAACATCTTGTTTGCTATCACAACATTGAAATTGGGTTAAAACAAAAAAATTTCTTCCTACACATTTTTCTTTGGGATCTAAAAAGAACAAGTGCTTGAACTGTTTTACACACATTTCAATTTTTTAAAGGGAAATTAATAACTGTGAGTGTGAATCAAGTGCGTGTGTGTTCAAAAACACCTCACTTGGTTCGCTTTTGTCATACCCTTCTTAGGAGGCCTTCTTGGAGCACACACCACTCCAAGGGATGACCTCAATCGAAGTGTGAATCGAAATACATGCTCCTTTGGGAGTTGAAATATTGTCACTCTTGGCTAAGCCCCAAAGAACTTTATACCTTTGGGAAGTGAAGGTGAAGGGTGGGTTACCCCTTTCTCCTAGATATGTGGTAGGATTTTTCTTTCAAATCATCCCTAGTCAACATCATGCATCCTAGCTTAAGAACTAATTGGCCATACCCACTTGAATAACATTAGGCTTGTTGTTGTGTACTCAAGTGTTTGCTTAATCATAACATTTAATCTTGAAAGAAAATTATCATTGTGTTTGGTGTGTGTGTTCATGCATTTACATGTGAGATCTTGTGTTTGACATTTCCCAAGTCAAACTTTCAATAAAATTTTTCCACATCATCCAATCTTTCCAAGCCAAACCATCCTAGTCATTCAAGCAATCACATCATTTTAAATCATCATCATAATCTTAATCAAATATTTTCCAAAAGTGACACCATTCCAACA
>VDFB02276264.1:0-20985 GCA_007258455.2 Sequoia sempervirens | reverse complement strand
CCAAAACATCCGTATCATCCATCCCTAACATCATCATCATATCATCATCTTTGATCCTCAAGTCATCCTAAAACTTTCTACTTTGGAGCATAAAATAACGATCGATCCAAGGAATCAAGAGATTCATCTCCCATATTCTCAAAGATTGATCCTTGTTTTATGGTTCTAACTAGATCTCAATACAAGAAGAGTATGGAAGCCAATAAAGAAACAACCACTTCAAGCGATCTTAGCCAAACAAACGCAGAAATGAATCTCGCTGAATCAAGTAATTCGTTGACCCTCTCATCATCGCAAAATCCGCAAGAAGAAAACCAAGAAGATGACCTTACTTTTGGAATGTCTCATGAGGAAATGACTAAAATGCTCCAAAATTTGGATAACCATAGAATCATCAACATCATGATGAGACTTAACCCTTTGTTGTACATGCTTGAGCTAGCGAAACAAGGGGCTAAGTTACCTTCAGATTTTGATGTGAGTACCATAGTGGAGACATCATTCCCACCAATTTCATCCACCATCCCCATCTCATTTACACCCCCATCTCAAAACATCATGCAAAACATTCCGCAAACCACAACATCGTTTGCTCCAACCCAACCCAATGTTAATAAGGGAAGTGCATTTCTCAATGCAATTCAAACAAACCCCCTTGTTAATAATCAAAATTTGGATGCAAACACCATCTTGGAACAAAGCATACTCCAAAACCCATTACACAAAAATGTTCCTCTCACCTTCCATCATGATCCATCATCATCATTTTTTCATGCAACACCTCAAACACCTCTTCTCACAAATTCGCAAGATGAGGGAGATATGTTCGGACTAGGGGGCGTATTCGACACCACAAAATTTTCACAACAACTCACACCCCTTACATTTCCACCTCTCCCACCATTGCCATTATCATCCACACCACTCCTTGGTTTAGGGCTTCCTCCCCTACCAAGTATCAATCAAACCTATATCCCAACCATCAATCAAAGCATTACACCAAACACTCAAAATTTGTCGTTGATATCGCAACAAAAAATGATGAATGCACAAGTGATTGCAACCTCATCAAACACCCCCTTGACATCCCAAAGCATGGTCCCCCAAGGATCAACCATATCAACAACACCATCCATCACGCAAAACATCAACACCACCTTCACAAACACCATTCCAAATCCACCACCACCTCCACCACCACCAACTTCCACCACATCAAGCCAATACAACGCAGCATTGCAAGCTGCTTTCCAAAGAGGATATGAACAAGTTCAGAAACAAAAATCCGAACAACTAGCCGCTCAACAAGCTACTCAAGCTGCACAAGTTGCATTACAGGCACAACAAGCCCAAGCGTTATTGCAACAATAACAAAAACAAGCCACACAAGTATTGCAAGCACAAAGGGCCGCTCAAGCACAACTATTATTACAACAAGTAGCACAAGCACAAATAGCATAAGCATAAGCAACACAAGCACAAAAAACACAAGCACAAGCTCAAGCGCAAGCTAAATATCAGGCACAACAAGCTCAATATCAATCACAACTTCTTGCACAAAGACAAGCAACACAAATTCAGGCATACCAACAAGCATTAAAGCAATACCAAGAGTAGAAAGAAGCAGCAGAATTGGCAGCCCAACAACAAGCACAACAACAAGCATTGTTGGAACAACAACAAGCACAACAACAAGCACAAATCCTAGTGCAACATAAGCAAGATCAACAACAAGCGTTGTTCATACAAAAGCAGGTAGAAGCCTACCTCGCTCGCCAAAACATATAGATACCATCGAACAATGCACCGACCAATCCACTAATCCAACCCACGATTCAAACACCCCAAAACACTTTCATCCCACCCCCTAATCTACAAAATGATGTGACGACACAACTCAGGTTGCTCTCGCAACAAGTGCTCGAATTTCAATCAGGATGAACAACAAAAACACCAAGCAACTTGTGTCCCTATCCATTTGATAGGATCCTAGACATGAAACCATTCCCCAAGGGATTTGAAATCCCCAAATTTGACAAATATCGAGGGATGGGAAACCCTGAAGATCACATAGGGGAATTCCAGGTTCATTGCATGGAGGTCGCATATGACGATACTTATCTAATGCGGCTATTTCCTAGGAGCTTGACAGGCCCCGCTATAGAATGGTTCTCTCACTTACCTTCAGGAATTAGAACATTCAAGAAATAAGGGATGCATTCATTAAGAATTATGCATGAACATTGCAATGGATGTTAGTCTCGAAGAACTCTCAACTCTAAAACAAGGAAAGGGTGAATCATTCGCCTCATTTCTACAATGATGGCGATCTAAGGCCAATTAGAGCAATTGGACCATGCCAGAAGAACAACAAGTTTGCACCATCATATCCAACCATGAAGGCCATTTGGAATTTCATCTAAAGGTTCAGGGCATCACCACATATGAGCAATTGATCTCCAAGGCGCTTAGCATCGAAAGAACCCTTGTGACTCAACTCGCGAAATCAACATCATATCATGAACAACAAAACAACTTCCCATCATCCAATTACAATGATAAACCTCACACATGGGCAAGGAACAAGAACATTACTAATGATGGTATCGTTGATGCCAAGGTGGTCATTAGTGCCCCACGCCAACATACACCTGCACTACAAATCCAATCACAATGCCAAAACACTCATCACACAACATACCAACCCAACAATAATCCAACCATCAATAATCTCAATGATCAAAGAGGACCACCCCAACGCAAAATTTATCCCAAACAAAAATACGCTATTTTGGGAGAACCACTGGAGGACATAATGAAAAAGTTGATCGATGAAAAACTCATCAAGCCTCCTACATTCAAGAACTACTAATAACCCGATGTCAAACCCCCTTGGTATAATGAAAATCAACTTTGCGAATTTCATAAAATCAAAGGTCATACCACAAACAATTGCATGAGACTCAAAAACATCATCCAAGATCTCATCGATAAGAAAATCATAAACGTGGAACAACCTACCGGAAATCAAAATCTTAAAATCTACACGAATCCGATGCTGAATCATGGCAACAAAGGGAATAGAAATGACAAAGGGAAGGGAAATGTAAATCATGTGTACAAAATGGTTGTTGCCTCCTTAAATGAAGACTGCATGGTCATTACCATCAAGGGCACCCATGCCGAAGATTGTGGAGTCACCACAAAAGGCAGCAAAGTCACCATTGCAGGATCATCCCAACCAAATAGAGTCCCTTCATCTAGATTTGTTCCTAATGGCTACAATGTCCTAGACCAACTCAAGAGAACACCAGCACACATCTCCATCATGGAGTTGTTAAAAATCTCGTCAGATAATAAAAATATCCTCAAGGAAGCATTAGCCTCATCCACTGTCCCCGCAGATCTTGATGCGGAGCAATTCCAAGCTATGGTCAGAAATATCATAACACCTAATCTCCTTACATTCTTTGACCAATATTTCCTTGCCCAACCATCTCACAACCGTGCACTTCATCTGGAAGCCATTATACACAAGAGAAAAATCAAAAGGGTCTTAGTGGATGGAGGTGCGGGTTTGAACATTTGTTCTCTTAGCCTCATCAAGCAACTAAAAATATCAGAAGATTCCATCGACAAAGGAAAGGGAATCACGATAAGAGCATATGATGACCAAGAAAGAGTGTCTTAGGGCACGATTAAACTCCCTATTCAAGTAGGGCCAACGCTCATGGAAACCACCTGTCAAGTCTTGGACCTAGACTTACCGTATAATATCCTCCTGGGACGCCCATGGATCCATGCAATGAAATTCGTAGCATCAACCTTCCACCAATCTGTAAAATTTACACATAATGGACAAGAGGTTACTGTCCATGGAGATCCTGAATCATTTTCATATTGCAAAAATCTTGAGGAAAAGTCTTACAAAATCCCCCAAGTGCCAAAGAATGATGAGGGCCCATGCACACCATACATCGACCCCGCCACTCTAGTGTCCACTTCTGCGATAGAGACACCCGCCATCCCCACCATCCCCACCATCTCTGATATCAAGCTCATCATCCAGGAGGATGGTTATGGAAGCTAAAAACTCCCTAACAATTCTTTTGTGATAGGAGAGTTACCACAATCTCCTAGATCACGCAGACGTCCACAAGAAAATCAAGTTTCCACATCGCAAACCTATCTTGAAGACTATCCCAAATTCACAAGATGGGGAGACCTTGGCCAAGAGGTTATTGAAGTAGATCCATCACACATGTTATATCAAGATGAAAGACCAACAACTAATTTACCAATGGATGAGACAAGCAAGGGCCTACAAATGATGCTCGTAATGGGCTACGACAAAAATCAAAGACTGGGAAAAAATGACAATGGGCTCATAATACCTATCATGCCAGAGATGTGACCCATAACAAATCTTGGCCTTGGATGTAATCCTCAGAGTATAACCATACATGGCCGAAGTTCTCTTGTTAGAATGGTTAATATTTCTCCTCAGCCAATACTAACACAAGTACACTCACCAATATCCACAGGTAGAGACATACATAACTTTATAACTGAGGCCTATATTAGTAGCGATGATGAAGATACCATGACCAATCTACCTAGGCTATTCGAAGATACCACCCTGTGTATGATTAGCACCCTCTCCTTTGAAACAGACCATCAAAATCATGAGATTCATTTAGTATACCCCCAACTGATCGACTATGACCAACGAGGACCACCGGTTCTTGATACATTCGAAAACGACGAGGCATCTCAAAATTCATGGGATTGTGGGACAACATTCCTGATGGGGATCACAAGGCAGGGTTTATAATGGAGTTGGACACACATGCCTATTATGGGGAAATGATTGAATCCTTCAGTCACAAAAGTGAGAAACTAAGAATCATATCCAGGTCCTTGAGTGAAAACCACACTGTGGCACTCTCTGACAGGAAAATAGTAAAAAGAAAGGACATATCCAATGGTGAAAACCTCTCTAAGGCACCCGAGGATGAAGGATTCAATCTTCCTCTAAGAGCTATTCATCAGGAGAAGTCAATAGTCTTGGCTGAAAAATGCAATCCTGTCAACCTAGGAATAGAGGAGGCCCCGCATATCACATTTTATGCGGAATCACTATTATCAGAAGAGCAAGAACTCCTAGCAACATTCCTAAAGGAAAGACAAATAAACTTGGCATGGAGTTATGCTGACATGCCAGGGGATTGATCCAGAGACTGTGGTTCATCACTTAGCAGTGTATCCAGAAGCAAATTCAGTCAAACAAAAGCTTCAAAAAATGCATCCTCAAATCGCATTATTGGTCAAAATGGAGCTCAAAAAGTTGTTAGATGTAGGATTCATACGACCAATAGATTATCTAGAATGGGTATCAAATTTGGTACCTATTTCAAAACCTGGCGGAGCCATTAGAATCTATACGGACTTCAGAGATTTGAACAAAGCATGTCCAAAGGATGATTTCCCGCTTCCCAACATTGACATGATAGTAGAAATGACAACAGGGCATGAGATGCTATCGCTAATGGACGGATTTTTAGGATACAACCAGATCATGATAGCAAAAGAAGATCAACATAAGATGGCTTTCACTTGTCCATGGGGGACCTACTATTGGAACATGATGCCATTCGGCCTAAAGAACGTAGGAGCAACATATCAAAGGGCCATGACATTGATCTTCCACGACATGATTCATAAAACAGTTGAAGACTATGTTGATGACATCCTAGCCAAATCAAGAAAAATAAAAGATCACATAGCAACCCTAAGTGCTATCTTTGATAGACTAGAGGAATAAAAAGTCAGACTAAATCCCAAGAAGTGTGTCTTCGGTGTACAATCAGGTAAATTGCTAGGATACATAGTGTCCATGAGGGGTATTTAGGTGGATCCAGAAAAATTAAAAGCAATCCTCGAGATGGAGGCACCGAAAACATTAAAACAATTGCGAGGTCTCCAAGGTAGACTACAATCCATCTGACAATTCATAACACAACTGGCAGATAAGAAGAATCCATATTCTCACCTAATCCACAAGGGGGTAGCGTAAAAATGAGATACAAAATGCGAAGAAGCATTTAACAAAATCAAGGAATATCTACTGACACCACCAGATTTAATACCACACATCCCAAGAAAGCCATTGATCTTATATGTATCAGCAACAACAGCAGCCCTTGGAGCTCTCTTGGCTCAGCATGATGAAAATGGAATAGAGAGGGCTATCTACTATATCAGCAGGACAATGGTTGGTCATGAGCTAAACTACTCATTCATCGAGAAAGCATGCCTCGCAGTAGTGTTTTCATCACAAAAATTTAGACATTACATGTTGGCACACAAGATAAAGCTCATCGCTAAAATTAACCCCCTCAAGTATCTCTTATCAAAGACAATTCTCACAGGCAGAATGGAAAAATGGGTAATGATATTATCAGAATATGACATCAATTATGTGGAGAGAAAAGCCATTAAGGGACAAGTTATTGCAGACCAACTGGCAGAAGCACCTATTTATTCTGAGAATCCTCTTGTTTCAGAGTTTCTAGATGAGTCCATTTTTAACCTCAACGTAGCTGACCATTGGAAACTATACTTCGATGGCTCATATACACAGCATGGATCAGGAGCTGGTGTCTTCTTCATCACCCCACAAGGGAACTGCATACCAAGGTCATACAAACTGGAATTTCCTTGCACCAACAACATCGCAGAATATGAGGCTTTGACTATAGGTCTCAGAATAGCAGTGCAATGGAGCATCATGGCTCTCAAAGTGTATGGAGACTCTCAGTTGATCATAAATCAAGTCAATAATGAATATCAGACCAAGGATGATAAACCCACTCCATACAAGAAATTGGTGGAGACTCTCAAAGAATCTTTCATTGAAATAACATTTGAGCAGATTCCTAGAACTAACAACAGAGTAGCAGATGCCATGGCAACAATAGGATCCTTGCTGAATATCCCCAACAATGTTCCAAAATATGAATTCTTGATTGAGCAGCTTCTCGTTCCCGCATTCGAGGTACCAGAATCGGAATTTGTGTGTGAAATCATTGGCCCTAGTGATCCTTGGTACCATGACATCTACACATATCTTCGCATAGGAGTCATACCCGCTGACCTTCCATCAAACCTAAAATGAACTTTTGTCAAAAAAGCATTTAGATTTGTCATCCTAGGTGAAACCTTATACCGTAGAAGCATAGAGGGTACCTTGCTACGCTACCTAAATGCTAAGGAGGCATCAACCACTCTAACCGAAGAACACGACATTTGTGGTTCAAACTCGAATGGAATGACCATCGCTAAGAAACTGCTGAGGATGGGGTATTATTGGCCCACAATGGAAAGAGAAGCACATGATCATGCTAAAATATGTCTACAATGTCAGGAGCATGGGACCTCATCCATGCACTAGCTCAAGAGCTTCATCACATCGTCACACCATGGCCCTTTTCCCAGTGGGGACTCGATCTCATTGGGAAAATCACACCCACCTCATCTAATGGCCACAAATTCATCATAACTGCAATTGAGTACTTCACAAAGTGGGTGGAAGCCATACCCATGACGTATATCACTGGGAAGCAGATCTCAAAATTCATCCTGAACTATCTCATCTGTCGTTATGGGGTCCCACAAGCCATTATGTTGGATAATGGGACACCATTCAAGAACCAGGAGGTTCGTGACTTGTGCGAGAAATTCAAAATCCAACATCGCTTCTCCACCCCATACTATCCCTAGGGAAATGGCCAAGTAGAAGCCACAAACAAAACCATCCTCAAAATCTTCAAGAAAATAGTCAATGACATAGGTCGTGACTAGCATCTGCAGCTTAATCCCACCCTCTAGGCCTATCGAACCAGCATTCGTACACCCACCGGCGCCACCCCCTTCTCCTTGGTCTATGGATCAGAAGTCATACTCCCCATTGAGATCGAGCTCCCATCCCTCAGGATATCACTGCAAAACCTCATTACTGATGAAGAATATCGGGTATCAAGACTAAATGAGCTGGAGTTACTAGATGAGAGACAAATGGATGCTTTAAATCATTTGCAAGTCTATCAGAATAGACTCAAAAGGAGTTATAATAAGAAAATCAGAAGCAGGACATTCCAAGTCAGAGAACTGGTCTTAAAAGAAAATCAGAAGAATGTCCCAAACCCAAGCAGCAAAGGCAAGTTCAAAGCTAATTGGTTAGGACCTTTCATCATCACAACAAGTTACAAATAAGGGGAATATCAGTTATCAACACTCGAAGGGGAATCTCTGCAAGAGCCCATGAATAGCTCTCATCTCAAAAAAATTATGCCTAAATCTTTCAAGGTATAGAACCAAAAAATCAAAAAAGTGAAAAAAAAATATTTACTTCAGTGAAAACCTAGCAAACAGGTGTCTTGGTAACAAAAAAAAATCAGAAAAAGGATCAAAAATAGTAAAGAGAAAAAATCGTCCTCTAGTGAAAACCACTTTGGTGGCACTTTGGGCAAGTACCTCGGTGAAAACCTAGCAAACATACGCCTTGTGTAAATAAGCACTTTCCATCCATCACTCATCCACATGCATCCGCACCATAGCTTGGTCTTGTTTTCGTGTCATGATCCCTCCTAGTACTACTTGGCCCATCCTCAAGGTCAGTTTGTCTTGCCTTTATTTGAGTAGTCTATTGCACCGCACTGGGGGAATGTTCTCATTAGATTGGATTCCTGTATGATCTTAAAATCCTCAAATCAAAAAATCTAAAAACATCAAAAAATTAGAAAATCCAAAAACATCAAAAGATATCAAAAAATCCAAAAACAGGCCAAAAGAAGTCATATCAAAAGTCAAAAATAGGGTTGTCTTGTCAAAGTACGTCATCTCTGAGCTTGAACGTAGGAAAGGTTGATCTTTGATCATCCCCCAAGACATTTAGGTCAGTCCTATAGGAGTCCGTCATAATAATCTGACATCTCATCATGTATATCATCATCTGTAAATCGGTCGAGTCATCAGTCGAACTACGTGGTCTCTGCATATATAACATAGGCAAGGCTAATCTATGGATCAGCCCTCGAGACCCCTAAGATAGGTTTGTAGGTTAGTCTCTTGGTCAAAATCTCAGAAAATCCCAAAAACATCGAAAAATAAAAAATCAAAACATTTGTAAAACGTTGAAAAATACCAAAAATAGCCTCAAAACATTGCAAAACTCCAAAAACATCCAAATATTTGAAAAATCCATCTGTCTCATCTCGCTTGCACCCTCAATAGACACACTCATAATAAACTAATCGTCATCATCAAACTTTGGTAAAACAGTTAGAAACAAGTCTAGTAGATTAAAAACCAGAACTCCAACTATGAAGTCTTAAGTCTAAGTCAGTACGTAAGCAAGCTGGTTATCTCTTCATATTGGTAACTCATCATCTGAATTAGCCCGATATCAAGCATCCTTTAGAACACTTTGGATAAAAAAAATGGCGTGCCACCATCCACTAACATGTCCTAGGATGAATCCTTCCTACAATGGGCATTATCTTTTGGCAATAAGTTTCGGTTATCATCCTTAGAAAACACATCCTCTTTCTGTTAGCAGTATTGAAGAGCATCAGCTTGTTTGTTTACTTGGTCTTTATCTTTTGACTTATCTTATTTGCGCTTATTCCAAGGATGTCTCGATGATATCCCAAAATAGAGGATTTAGAGAAATAGGAATGGGGCAACAATCATTATCTTTTGTCTACTGTGCTTGTTGGACGTTCTTGTAATATAACCTTAGAAAATACTTGCTTTGTTAGGTATGTATGGAAGAGGTCTAGGGCAACTTGTTGACTATTGCATGGATAGGTTTACCTTTCCGTGTTTTGGTCTGAGGTGTCTGAAACTTCTAAAGTGCATCCTAGCAAGGTTTCTATATGTCAGGTGTGAACAAGAATACTCTTATCTGATTGTCAAGTCAAAGTCCATTCCACTAGGTACAACACCATCCTAGTTTTCTATACCTTGATGCATCGTACCACGTGTGTTATCAAACATAAGAAAATTTGGCCCTTTGAAAATCCAAATTCCTCAGCAAGTAATCATCATCATCATTTGCATTTGCATCATCGTGGGTCTTGTTGAAATGACTTCTTCTTTTCTTACTAACCGCACTAACAAGGTACTATGAAAGTTAATCATCATCACCATCATCGTCATCAATCTTGCATCCACAAATCATTAGTGCATTGCATAAACATATCATATAGGAAACATACACATTGCATTTTTACCATCATATAAACAGGTTATCATAAACATTCTTCATAAATAGGTGCATCCATGTCATTGCATTTCACCCATTACATTCCACCTCATGCCATTATATCAATCATTGCATATACATTCATTTGCATTTCATAACCATTTCATATTACCATCTACCATATAAATCATCCCATAACATCTATAGAAGCATTTCATAATCATTTTTCACATAATCAATAGATATATAAACATTTAATTCATTAAGGCATACATACTTGCATAACATCGTGAAATCATATCACCACTTTTACGTTCACATCTCATTACACATCAACATATCATTTTGCATCAACATACCATTGCATCACATACATCATCATTTATTACGTTTAGGATAAGAACATTTGTTATTCTAAGCATCTCATAAAACCATTTCATTTGCATCATATCACGACCATCGCATCATATCACATCCATCCATAAATCATCTCATATATAAGCGTTTTTCACACATCATTGCATACACCATAGATCATATCATTTTACATATTAAAATCCATATCACATATCACATTGAAATAAAATAAATCATCATATAGAAAAAATCATTGCACATCATATCATAGGTTAGCATAATATAGATCTGTTAGTCATAATCATAACGCATACATCATTAGAAGTAAATGCATCCATAAGACATTACTGCAAAGCATATAGAAATAAACCATCCATGCATAAAGGAGAAGACAATACATCGCATCAAAATCAGCTCATATATTAACAATCATGTCACTGTCATAGTACAAAGAATAAATCAGATCATTATACATATGTGTCAATCAATAAAAAATGCCCATCGGGCTATCAAAAATGAGCCCATAAGGCACAAAAAGTATGTATCATCTGGATCAAGCTCGATCTTGGTGGATGCTGCCCTTGCCCTTGTCACCATGACCCTCTGGTGGTCTCTGGTTGGCCCACTCTGAGTACTCTGGGACCCAATCTGCTCTAGGTACAGTATCATGATAAGCCAGACGGTAGTACTCTACCTCTCAGATAGCATCTCTATAAGATCGTACTGGCACTGTGCCCTAGGAAGATGAGGTTGTCATACTCTCGATTTGCTGCCTGCAGCCTAGCTCGGTGGTTGCCTGTACCTCTGTAGCCTGTCTCTGCTGCACGGCTTGATCTCTGTCTGCCCTGAGCTGCTCCCTCTCAGCCCTTGCCTAATCTCTCTCCGCTATCACAGCCTGAACTTGGGCCTATAACTGCATAACCAGTGCATCTCGACCATCTTCCTGTCCCTGTGGTTGCACATGTGGCTGCATCCAAGGCTGATCCTCACCTCATGGTGGCTCCTACTGTTGGTCCTGCATGTGGACATCTTCGTGACTTGGTGGGACTAGGGGCACACTTGGTGGATCCAGTCGAATCTCAATCCTCGGTCCTCGCCCTCGTCCTCTCCCTCTGCCTCTGACCCTGTGCACATCTGGATCCTCGCCTGGAATGGTCAATCAAAGTGGAGGTCTAAACCAGTCTCTGTAAGCCTGAGTGGTGCTTGGATCTTCCAAGCCTTGATCATAAGCCCATGGTCGGCCTACCAAGGGCCTGAAGCTATTAATTACCTTTGAGGCAGGAATACCATGCCCCCATGACACCTGTGTCATGCTGCGAGCAAAGACAACTACATAGCCGTCATCAAGTTGATCCTACGGCTCTCTGAACTAACGTTGTACATGCCCAGGCAGGTACCTCTCAATCATCGTGTGCTCTTGCCCCTGCATGTATCCGTCCTGGCAACAATAGAAGAGCTGATCTGCATCATCGATCCATCTGGGACAACCAAGGTACGGTCTCCAAGTGAAAACAAGCATCTAGTCTAGGACCCGCCTCTAGTAGGGGATCCCATGCTCACTAGTGTGTGTAAAGGACACACTGCCTCTGTATCATGCCACAAGGGCATCGTCTTCCCCTATCAGAACTGGAACAACACATGGACGTAGCATAGAAATGTGCTCCCACGCCCACACATGAAGTAGTGTCACCCCAGCCCCCAGCGCTCTGCCATCCATGTATACATACTTGTGCAAGTCTTTATAGAGTGAAGCCAGAAGGATAGGCCCCCATGCGAAGTGAACTAGCCTATCTCAGACCATCTGCTCCCAGCAATAACCCCAGCTAGGACTGAAAGATCACCCTCATTGGTCTGGGGCAACGAGACCCGAAATGATGGCTGCAACTGCCCAGTGGAAGGGAGGTGCTATAACCGTGTATCTCTCTAGCTCAATCTATCCCGTGCAGTAGATAATGTCTCGTGTAGCGAGGACTCTAATGTAGGACTCGCGTCCCTCATCCATATCAAAGATCACCCGTCGGCCATGAATAGGCAACCGCAAAATGCGCCAAACGTCCTCTAGAGTGACGGCGGCCTCGCTAGTAGGGAGATGAAATGACGACGTCTCGCTGTGCCACCTCTCAGCCAGCGCTTATAGCATCCCTAGGTGAGTGCGCATGGGTGCCGCGTACGCAATTTTCCATAATCCTGCAGCTCCCAATCGATCTTGGTCCTAGTCACTCAAGTCCCGTAAGATGCTAGCTAAGTCTCACGACCGGTGCTCCCAAGAGTAGAGCTCCCTCACCGCATCCTGCATCAAGGAAGGTCAGCATGTTAAAAAAATTTAAAATTCCTAATCAAACGCTCCAAGCTCATCCCAACTGGCACAGTTTCTGATGGTGTCGCAGTTTGGTTTTACTCAAACTCCACTGTTGGAGCCCAAAAAATGCAAAATGGTGCCGCCACGGTACACTTTCTCCTCCAGCGTTATAGTTTGGGTGAAAAGGGTGCCACCACAACGCACTTTACCCAAATTGACCCGCCAAGCCTGAGCCCAGCGTCAGAGTTTCTAAACTCTGAACTGCACTGCTGCGGCACAAAACGGCTCTACGCGGCGCAGTTAAAATGTCAAGCGGTGCTATATAGCGCCACTGGAGGCGAGCTCCCCTTTTAAAGCATTAATTACAAGCATTAAAGGAAAAAACTAAACTTGGGTAAGGGTCACATATTAGTGCCCCGTTGCTAGGTGGCCACTGGTATGTCCGAACTCGATCGGTGATATGTGGGGGAAGCTGTTGTTGCGCCATATTGTCAGAGAGTTAGAGCTCAAATCTCAAGTTTGCTAGCGGATGTGTGTGAAAATGATTTGAAAGTGACCCCTTGGGCCCCTTTTAAGCCTCAAAATTAGGGTTTTTTAACCCTAAATGGCTATCTTGCTAGGGTTTTGGACCCTCGAACCTGATTTTGTTTGATTGAGGCTTGTTTTTTATCGTTTTATTGTGTTTAGACATGTTTTTAGCCTCCCAGACCCCTTTTAGACCTGTTGGGCACTTTGTCACCTTTTTTCGTGAGATCACCCAAAAAATTAAAATGTTCGGTCTGATCTCTTGAGGGGGCATTATAATGGCATGTTTTCTCTTGCCATGCAGTAGTGGGGAAAGTTTTAAATATCAATTTTTTTTAGCTTTGATCTAGATTGTTTATTCTTTGAAACAATGCAACGAGTGCATTGCTTCAAAGAGGGGCAAAATGTAGACATGTAAAATATACTGATTGATATCGTGCATCTTATCCTGACTTACATCATTTCTTCCTAAATCATCCCTCGGTCTAACCATTTAATCAAATTCCCTTATCTGATTAAATTCATCAATATTCATCTCTTGATTAAATAAATCATTTTATCTAATCAAGTAATCTCTTTTGTTAATTAAATCAATCCATCTGATCTAATTATTCTTATTTAATTAAATAGTCAATTCATTTGATTAAATCTCTAGACTCTATCCATTAAATTAAATAAATTAAAACCTTATTTGATTTAATCTAACACCATCTCTTTTAATTAAGTAAATCAAAATCCTTATTTAATTAATCTCTTGTCATATTCCTCTCTTATTTGATTTAAATAAATCCATAAATTTGAGTCAAATAGGTCACATCATCTAACCTCTCTCATTAAATTAATTAATCCTTGATTAATTTAATCTCATCTCATGTCACATCCTCTAGATAATGCAAGTTGCACATGAAAATAGATTTAATTCATTTATTAAATCCCTATTTTCCTCACAAGGCATCTTTTGGAATATTCTCTCAATTTGAATTCAAAAAATTCCAAGTCAACATGTACATCCAACAAGGCATTCAAAATCTCTTACATATCCTTTTCCTTGAGCCAAGTGGCATTTATTGCATTTTCCCTTCCCTATTGCATGTCATTTTAACAAATTTGAATTTCAAATATTTGCATTTATTGGCACAAACCCAAAATCTTGCACATCCATCATCCATTCATAGCTTGACAAATGGCATCATATCATTGGATGAATGTTAGTCCCACATTGCTCAAATTTGGACATTCATCCATCTTGAAATTCTATAAATGAAGAGCTCATATCCTCATTTCATCATCCACAAACATTGCAAAGTTATTATGCTAAAATATTTAGCCATTTCCATCCATCATTGAATTCTTAGCTAGGATTTTTGCAGATTTGGCTTGGAGTTCTCATCTTTCATCAAAGTGGATCAATATCATCTTCAACATATCAAGATTTCATCATAGGAATTGGGAAAGGGCCAATTTTCACATCAAATTGGCACCAATTCCCCCATGGGATCATGAGTTTGCACATCTAATTAGGATTTAATCTTTATTTTATCAATTTCATTGTGTTCTTTGTTATTTTCATTCCTAGTTTGAGGTTGTAAATGGATTTCATGGGGAATCCTTGTTTTAGCTTGCAATTCCTTGTTTAACTTGTTTACTCATGTTGTTTTGCAGGTACTAGGAAAAGGGTTCGCACAAGTAGCATTGGTGAGTGAGAGATAATTTTGGCCACATATTCATAAGGATGTTAGGAGATTTGTGTAGAGATGCAAAGTTTGTAAAGTTGCAAAGGGGAGTAGTCAGAATGTTGGATTGTATAAGCCTTTCACAGTTCCGGAGAGACCTTGGGAGGATATCAACATGGATTTCACACTTGGTTTGCCGAAGACACAAAGAGGTAATTATTCTATATTTGCGGTGGTATGTTTTCTAAGATGGAACATTTCATACCTTCTAAGAAGACAACAGATGAAGTACATGTAGCAGATTTATTTTTCAAAGAGGTGGTTAGATTGCATGGGTTACCTAGAAGTATTGTTTCAGATAGAGATGTAAAGTTTGTTGGTTACTTTTGGAGGACACTTTGGAAGAAGTTGAAGATAGATTTGAAGTTTAGTTCTACTTTTCACCTACAAACAAACAGATAGATAGAGGTAGTAAAAAAAAGTTTAGGGAATTTGCTGAGATGTTTGGTTGGAGAGAAGACTGGAAGTTGGGATTTATCCCTTGCACAAGCAAAGTTTTCTTACAATAATTTAGTGAAAATGAGTACAGGAAAGACACCTTTTGACATTGTTATTGGAGTTCATCCTAGAGGTATATTAGAGTTGAGAGACATCAGTATGGAAGATCAGAGGAGTGTAGAAGCAAAAGAATTTGAAGAACACATGAAGAAGTTCCATACTCAAGTGAAACATCAATTGGAAGATATGAACTGAAATTATAAAGGGAAGGCAGACGAAAAGAGGAGACAAGGAATTCGAAGTTGGAGATGAAGTGACGGTATATTTGAGGAAGGAGAGATTTCTAGTTGGTACATACAATAAGCTGAAGATGAGGAAGTTCATACCTTGTAGGATCTTGAAGAAATTTGATTCAGGAAATGTATATGAAGTAGAGTTACCGGAAGGTATGGGTATATCACCTATATTCAATATTGCAGATCTATATCAGTATCATGAAGCATAATTCAGTGAAGAAAATAAAGAAAAAATGGAGAATCGGTTTCCTAAACAACAATCATATGATATTGAAGAGATTTTGGATGTCAGAGATGGGAGGGAGACTTGTGGAAGACAATACAAAGAATATCTTGTGAAGTGGAAAGGTAGACCAGTTGAGGATTCTTCTTGGATTTCTTAGGCTAAGGTAGACCATCTTGGTTTTCCTTTTCCCCCAAAAAAGTGAGGGACTCACTTTTTCAATAACCCCGGATGTATGATGCAGGAGCATCCTTGGTTCTTGGCAATCTTGCATCAACCAAAAATATTTTCTTTTAGTTTCTTTTTTGTTCTTGCTTAGTTCATGTTGGTGGATTCACCATCATTGCTCAATAGACCCTGTAGATCTTTGTGTACATCGTGGAAATGTTCATTTCCATTATTCGAAGCATGATTGGATCTTTTTCTGGCAAGTTATCGTTTCCAGAATCTCTTGGCAATTTCTTGAACCGACACCAGAATAATTTCAACTTTTTCGGCCAGTTTGATAGTTGTGGATCATCCCCATGACTTACAGATCTGAATGGTGTGATTTTAATTGTTCTATGGAGTGTCCCTGACCTTAAGCATAGGTCCACACTTCATCTTATGCACTTATTGGAGAGTAATTCAAATTTGAGGCCGACCTATTCATGCGTTCATTACATTTTCTTTTCTTGTTTAATGTAATGATCTTCGACCATCTTAAATGTTTCTAGAATTGTAGATATGATATAAATCTTGTAATAGACCCTTAGAATGATAGAATTAGATCTAGAAGAATAATAGGGTTTTGATATGTAATATTTTTACTCGCATAGGAGCAAGTTAGAAGGTTGCATATTTTATCAGCCTATGAGCTGAATCTATAAGCCTGGATGTGTCCAGCTGAATGTAACTAAGATAATTGTTAATGAGAATATTTTTACTTGCATTTTCCTCCATATTCTGTGTTTCTTTCATTGTTTTACTCTTTTTGCATGGTCTATATTGTTCTCTTTGAGGACCCTCCTACCGTTTTTGTACCAATTTTACATCTAACAACTCATTTTTACATCTCTCGTCATTAATTTATCATCTATCTTCTCATCCAAATCAAGTAAGCTAGGTTTTCTTCATTAGAAGTCATCAAGTTAGCTTTCTAAAGCATTCAAGGGCTGAATCTTCATGTTATGCTACATAATTTCAAGATCAATCATCATGACAAGGTAACCAATTCCATTTTTCATTATTCATTACTTTGATCATTTTGGTTTAATTACCTAAAAGGGGTTTGACTAAGGCAAACCCCCATGCCCTAACATTCAACATCTCTCTCTCTTATCTTATTTGTATGAAGATTTAGATCTTTTGGAAGATAGGAAATAATTGAAGATAAAGTTACAATATTTCTAAAGTCTTATCCTCTTTATTCAAGTCAAAATATCAACAAAAAGTGTTTTTTAGACCCGAATCTGATAGTTTCAGAAGCAGACACCTGTAGGGCATCAAAGTGCAGATCGGAAGCTTCAGAATCCACCTTTGAAAATCAAGAAATTCAAATGTGGACTCATTCACCATGAGTGGTGAATGAGTCCCACCATAGGGTCAATTTGAGTTTTCTACATTTATGAGTACCCTTTTGTCAAAAATGGGTTCTGACACAGTTTACCAAAAATGGGATTGATTCACCCAGAATGGAAAATGGGTCCTTCTAGTCCTGAAAAACAACATCATAAGCATTCTAGCATCAATTTCCAATCCTCATCAAAGTTCCAGGTGCACACTTTAAATCTGATTCACTTTTGTTGCATTTTTCTATTCATTTGTAGGACATTTTGGTAATACATAATGTGTTTTCAAACAATTATTGTTCCTTTAGTTTCTATTCATTAGTCAGTCAATCTCATTCATTTATTACATTAAAGCATTGCATATAGGAATATTGCATCCTTATTCTATCCATATTGCATTGACTTTGAATATAACATAAGCATCGTTGGCCCATCTTTCTCCTTCTAGGTGAAAAACCCTAGGAGAGCTAGAAAGCAAGTGGGTGCCAAAAACTTATGCGACATTTTAGTGAACCTGATTTTTGAATACTTCTCTTTTCTGATTTGGATTCCTTCATAATCATAGGTCTATTTTGAATTAGGATTTTAATGATTCATTTGCATGCTAGGTGTTAAATTTTGCATTCATAAAAAGTGCATAATAGGTGGCATTGTTGCATCTTTAATCATTGAAAAGTTTTACCATTTTGCAATTTCCATTTAAGTCTTAATTGTTGCATATTTTCTTGACATGGGACTAATTCATGATAAATTGGACTTAATGAGGTCTTCATCTAGTATTGTGAGGCATTTTATGCGTCGACACTAGGTCTTGGACCCTTGCAAGTTAAATAAATGTGTTTATTGACATCTTGTAAAGGTGTTGTAGAGTCTTGTAAAGGAATTTCATGCTTTTCAAGACCTAATGAACCTATTTATCCTTAATTAAACATTATAAAATGTATTTTAATACATCATCACATCAATTTAGAAGGCTTGTAACTTAAACTTAATGTTAAACTAATGTTGTAATGTGTCTCGCACATTCACATTAGTTCTTGTGCCTTCCTAGGCTATGTGGACCTCATTTTAGTATTGTAAAGTGTATTTAATCAAACTTTCACATTGGTTTATGTGTGCCAAGCCCTATTTGAAATTTACATCATCACTAATAGGCCCCTATTAACCCATATTGTGCATCTCGAGGCTCTAATTGATCAAATACTCGACAAAGTTGCAATTTAAACCTTATTTCCTTATCTCCTAGCTTCTTAGCTATTGGAATGGCCCCCGTGGGATCCATTCACCATGCATGGTGAATCAATCCCATCCAAGTGGGACCCATTCACCATGTGTGGTGAATGAGTCCTATCTGGCCCCATTTTGACCTTTGAGCATGAAAAAGTGAAATTTAAAGTTTATTTTCACTACATGTCAGCCTGTGATGAGGTATTATCATGTACTAAGGCACAATTGTATATAAATAGGTGTTTTTATCTCATTTTACATCTAACAACTCATTTTTACATCTCTCATCATTAATTCATCAGCTATCTTCTCATCCAAATCAAGTACGCTAGGGTTTCTTCATTAGAAGCCATCAAGTTAGCTTTCTAAAGCATTCAAGGGTTGAATCTTCATGTTATGCTATATAATTTCAAGATCAATCATCATGACAAGTTAATCAATTCCATTTTGCATGATTCATTTGTAGGACATTTTGGTAATACACAATGTGTTTTCAAACAATTTGCTTTCCTTTAGTTTCTACTCATTAGTCAATTAGTCTCATTCATTTATTGCATACAAGAATTTCATCTAGGCATATTACATCCTTATTCTATCCATATTGAATTGAATTTGAATGTAACATAAGCATCTTTGGCCCATCTTTCTCCTTCTAGGTGAAAAACCCTAGGAGAGCTAGAAAGCAAGTGGGTGCCAAAAAATTATGCTACAAGGAAGAATGTGCACAATTATTATAGTTGATGTCTTAGACTTTCTTTCCCATTAGATATGTAAGTAGTAGTATTAGAATCCAAACTAACATTAATGGCTTAAGAGGCCTCAAAACCCATGACTGTCATGTCATAATGGATAATATTTTACCCATTGTGGTAAATATATCACTTGTTTGGAAAAGGGGCCAAGATTGAAATTTATAAGGTTGTTCCTAATATTAAAGATATTGAGTTTACATGTATTAGATCCTTCAAACTTTGATAGTTTGAGGGAGGAGGTTGTTGAAGTCCTTTGTCTATTGGAACGAGAATTTCCACCAACAATATTTAACATTTCTATGCATCTTTTGATACTTCTAGAATATGAACTAGAGCATTGTGGCCTAGTAAGAATGAGATGGATGTATCCTATAGAATGATATATGAATTTTTTTGAAAAAAATGTTTATACTAGGGAAAAACTGGAAGGAAAAATGTTTGAGGGATATTCAATGCAAGATGCCATGAGATTTTGGATAAAATATATGAAGGATTTTTAAAATGTCAATCGACATGTATGGGATGATGATGAAGATGAGAGAGTTGTAGTTGAATTATTAGAAGGAAATGGATGTCGCTTCAAGCTATCACATCAAGAAATAATTGTGATACATGCCTATATTGTTCAAAACACATCTTCTTTTGATAAGTGGCACAGGTAAAATTTTTTTACACAATTTTCATTTACACATTTATATTATTAATCTTACTATGTGAATTTTAATATTCTATTTAGAAACTATGAAGAATACAATCAAGCTTGGATGCAACATCATCCTCAAAAGTGTCGACATCATGCTAATTTGATTGGAGGTGATTCTTTTCCAAAAATTGAAGAATGGATTGCTAATGCAGTCAGTGATGTAAAAGAATAAGGTCAAGATATAACAATGCTCTAAAAACTTACATAATTTCTCTGAAATAGGTTTCAGAGTCCCACCATGTTAAAAGGATGCAGGAAAACTGAGAGGAGGGGTGAACCAGTTGTCACAAAATTCAAACTTAAAAACTCCAACACATATTAATTCCATAACCACTTTGTCTTTCATTAAGTATGAGCATGAAACATAGATAATAGAAAGTAATTCAACATAGCAAACACCAGATTTTTACATGGAAAACCCAAGGAGGGAAAAGACATAGTGAGGATTAGCTCAGAATATAAAGTAGTTTCAAAATGAAGATAAAAGGCTCACTTCCAAGGGATCACTACCCTAAAAGGACTCACTATCCAAATACAAAATATCGCTACTTACAGGGAGTCTCACTGCCTAGAAGGAGGATCACTTCCTACAAAAGAGTTACAAAACAAAATTAG
>VDFB02276263.1:0-43078 GCA_007258455.2 Sequoia sempervirens | reverse complement strand
ATTTTAATACATCATCACATCAATTTAGAAGGCTTGTAACTTAAACTTAATGTTAAACTAATGTTGTAATGTGTCTCACACATTCACATTAGTTCTTGTGCCTTCCTAGGCTATGTGGACCTCATTTTAGTATTGTAAAGTGTATTTAATCACACTTTCACATTGGTTTATGTGTCCCAAGCCCTATTTGAAATTTACATCATCACTAATAGGCCCCTATTAACCCATATTGTGCATCTCGAGGCTCTAATTGATCAAATACCTGACAAAGTTGCAATTTAAACCTTATTTCCTTATCTCTTAGCTTCTTAGCTATTGGAATGGCCCCTGTGGGACCCATTCACCATGCATGGTGAATCAATCCCATCCAGGTGGGACCCATTCACCATGTGTGGTGAATGAGTCCTATCTGGCCCCATTTTGACCTTTGAGCATGAAAAAGTGAAATTTAAAGTTTATTTTCACTACATGTCAGCCTGTGATGAGGTATTATTAGGTACTAAGGCACAATTGTATATAAATAGATGTTTTTATCTCATTTTACATCTAACAACTCATTTTTACATCTCTCATCATTAATTCATCAGCTATCTTCTCATCCAAATCAAGTACGCTAGGGTTTCTTCATTAGAAGCCATCAAGTTAGCTTTCTAAAGCATTCAAGGGTTGAATCTTCATGTTATGCTATATAATTTCAAGATCAATCATCATGACAAGTTAATCAATTCCATTTTGCATGATTCATTTGTAGGACATTTTGGTAATACACAATGTGTTTTCAAACAATTTGTTTTCCTTTAGTTTCTACTCATTAGTCAATCAGTCTCATTCATTTATTGCATACAAGAATTTCATCTAGGCATATTACATCCTTATTCTATCCATATTGAATTGAATTTGAATGTAACATAAGCATCTTTGGCCCATCTTTCTCCTTCTAGGTGAAAAACCCTAGGAGAGCTAGAAAGCAAGTGGGTGCCAAAAAATTATACTACAAGGAAGAATGTGCACAATTATTATAGTTGATGTCTTAGACTTTCTTTCCCATTGGATATGTAAGTAGTAGTATTAGAATCCAAACTAACATTAATGGCTTAAGAGGCCTCAAAACCCATGACTATCATGTCATAATGGATAATATTTTACCCATTGTGGTAAATATATCACTTGTTTGGAAAAGGGGCCAAGATTGAAATTTATAAGGTTGTGCCTAATATTAAAGATAATGAGTTTACATGTATTAGATCCTTCAAACTTTGATAGTTTGAGGGAGGAGGTTGTTGAAGTCCTTTGTCTATTGGAACGAGAATTTCCACCAACAATATTTAACATTTCTATGCATCTTTTGATACTTCTAGAATATGAACTAGAGCATTGTGGCCCAGTAAGAATGAGATGGATGTATCCTATAGAATGATATATGAATTTTTTTGAAAAAAAATGTTCATACTAGGGAAAAACTGGAAGGAAAAATGTTTGAGGGATATTCAATGCAAGATGCCATGAGATTTTGGATAAAATATATGAAGGATTTTTAAAATGTCAATCGACATGTATGGGATGATGATGAAGATGAGAGAGTTGTAGTTGACTTATTAGAAGGAAATGGATGCCGCTTCAAGCTATCACATCAAGAAATAATTGTGATACATGCTTATATTGTTCAAAACACATCTTCTTTTGATAAGTGGCACAGGTAAAATTTTTTTACACAATTTTCATTTACACATTTATATTATTAATCTTACTATGTGAATTTTAATATTCTATTTAGAAACTATGAAGAATACAATCAAGCTTGGATGCAGCATCATCCTCAAAAGTGTCGACATCATGCTAATTTGATTGGAGGTGATTCTTTTCCAAAAATTGAAGAATGGATTACTAATGCAGTCAGTAATGTAAAAGAATAAGGTCAAGATATAACAATTCTCTAAAAACTTACATAATAGAGTACAACCTTTAAAGACTAGAAACATTGTTGTGTATACTAGAACAATAGCTTAAAACATTGAAAAATTTTCTCTGAAATAGGTTTCAGAGACCCACCATGTTAAAAGGATGCAGGAAAACTGAGAGGAGGGGTGAATCAGTTGTCACAAAATTCAAACTTAAAAACTCCAACACATATTAATTCCATAACCACTTTGTCTTTCATTAAGTATGAGCATGAAACATAGATAATAGAAAGTAATTCAACATAGCAAACACCAGATTTTTACATGGAAAACCCAAGGAGGGAAAAGACATAGTGAGGATTAGCTCACAATATAAAGTAGTTTCAAAATGAAAATAAAAGGCTCACTTCCAAGGGATCACTACCCTAAAAGGACTCACTATCCAAATACAAAATATCGCTACTTACAGGGAGTCTCACTGCCTAGAAGGAGGATCACTTCCTACAAAAGAGTTACAAAACAAAATTAGGCTTCACATCCAAAATGAACTGAGAATAATGAACCTAAAAAGTACTGATGTAGTTCTGGTGATGCTTAATAGACTGACTCAACACACTTCATTATTTCCACTCACTTTCGCATTTACTGCTACTTCATTGATCATACACACTCTATTTTTCATATGTATTTTTAAAACTTGTTCAACACACACATATATATACTCAATCTAGTCACAAGCATTAATTAGGTCAGCCTAATTAGATTCATTTCATAATTACCAAAAATACCAAATGTCAGCTTCAATCATTCACAAAATATTTCAAGAAGGTAATTCAAACCTCTAACATGCTACATTATGTTGGAAAGAACCTAAAATAGGTCACACATATATCCGCATAGAAAAATTAATTCAACATATCATAATTACCCCAAGAAGTCGGTCAGGAATAGACTTCAAATGAAAAAAAAAATAAACATTTTGTACAAGCACTAGAGCACGTAATATTCTGATCATACATGGCTTTTGTGAAGTACTTTTTCTGCATCAGTCATTTTCATTTTTGGTTAGCATAAATGTCATCGGCTTCGGGTGCACCCGCACTCAAATAAAATCATCGGAAAGATGTGCAATGTGCCACGTGGTGGTTGTGTAGCTTTCATCTTTCATCTTCCTTTCAGGAGAAGGTTTGGGACACGAGTTTACTATTCAAACATTTTCTTGAGAGCTATATTTATAAGCTCAAGAGTTTTTGCCTTGCTGAAACGTCATCTCTTCACTATGGGTTATTTGCACCACTTATGAAGTAATCTGATTGAGGAGTTTGACAGAGTTGGTTGGACTTTTTCTTTTCTTTTCCTCTATCTTTGGGATGGAATTTTTGAGATGGTGCCTGGGAGTGATGTGATCGGTCAACTGGGCCTTTTGCTAGGTTGTTGTTTTTAGGATCTAATCGTGTATGAATTTCTATCTTTGCTAAAATATCTAAAGGGTATTAATGTAGTAGCTAAGAATTAATGTTCAAATATTGTTGCAACCTAACTAAAGATCTATGATCGGATCATGTGCTATCAACTGTCAACACCTAGTGGCAATTACTTATGAGTTGAGGTAGCATGTATCTTTTGTTCTAGCTATATAGGGAGGGCTACGACACAAAAAAAGAGGATGATTCCAAGTGATATTTTCTTTGTTAAGAAAAGTTTCTTTAGTTTTCTTAGGGTTTTAGAATTATTTTCATAAACAAGTTACATAACTACTTTATTCTAGCATGTTATATCTATTAAGGTTTAAACTATTTTCAGATTGGCATTCGACCTTTGTTTCAAAGTTCATTTTATAATTAAAGCACAAACTATTGAGGATAATTTGCTGACACTATGCATGTATGGCCTTTTTCAAGCATTCTTTCTTTATATTGTTGTTTTGAATGAAACACTATGTCTTGCAAGCTATATCTAGATAGTTTAAGTAGTGGATTTCTATGATGTATGCTTGTATGGTAGAATAGTAGCTTAGGAAAGTTGGACTATGTCATTAGACTTCTCTATTTTTCTAAAAGTTGTTATTTTGTTGTGCTATGTTGTATTAGGAGATAGAGTTCATGTGATTTATGAAATATTGTTTTGTACTCCATAAGGAATTTTTATGTTTGATCGGACCTTAATGAACACTGCCTGTAGAAAGATCTGAAAGTCTGCACTGTGATTGAAGTTAGCCTTTCTTGTTCGTTCTCTTTCCAACAATGAAGTTTGTGATGTTCTATGTCCATTTATATCAATCATAGGAATGATTTGGGTTTGAAATGTTGTAAAAGATTTGGTGCATCGCCTTTTATGTTTTATGTTTACATTTCCTTCTTTCCCTTATCTCAAAACACCAAATAAGTGTCAACTTTCTATAAAAAACCTAAAGGTATTCAGTGAGACACAATTTGTCCCCCACTCGCTGAATGTCCCATAAGACTATTAGAGAGGTGCAAGCTTTGATGATCAATAGTTCTTTTTCTAGAACACCCAGTGGGATAGAAGTTTTCCAAATGCATAATTGGAAGTCATAAATATTTCTTGAATCAAGCTTAACAAAGGAAACTGGAAGTTTCATGCATAGAGTCCAAACAAGAGAATCCTTGAGAGGTCACTTCTAGTACTCTTAGTTACCTATCTCAAACCCTAGGAGGAGAAGACTTACAGGTTCTATATCACCTGTAAGGAGAAATAGAGTAAGAAGAACCCAGTATCTAGAGCCCTATCTACTCCACCTAGAGGATTAAATTTCCAAATTAGAATACCTATATATCTTATTAGTAGAAATCTTCTTTCTATGACTCACGTACCTCCCCCCATTCCTAGGAACTTCGTAACATGGGATAGTGGTAGTCCACTATGACCACCCACACCCCTAGATGTATGTACTCCCATACCCACTAATGAACTCAAGGCTATTCCTAAATTCTCCGGAGAAGATTTTAAAACCCCTTCCAAACATTTGTAAGATATAGCAGAGGTATGTAGGGTACATAACATACCAGAGGAAAATGAAGCATTAATACTGTTGGCTACCTCTTTTAAGGGGAAGGCTCAAGATTCGTATCAATTTTTGGCCTTGGGTTCAATCCTCTCTTGAGACCAGCTCGGACAGTGCATGTTCAAATGATTCTCAAAAAAAGGAGATCATTCCTCGTTCCTGTAATAACTAATTACCATCAAGAGGGCTCTGTATGAAGCCATGAGTGACTTCAACACCAGGTTCCACAAGACCTAGCAAAGGATCCTTGTGACCGCTCGACCCCAGACCGCGATGGCGTTCATGTTCTATCTGAAGGCCTTTAGCCTAGATGTTGCAATCATGATAACCTCCATGGGAGGAGATATCATGTATGATGCATACAAGGTGGCGGTACGCAAAGAGAATAATCTGATCGATGTTGAAAAGCTTCCACCTTAGCCACTGATGCCAGTATTTGTAGAAATTTCTGATGGCCATCGGGAAGAAGCCACTCCAACCAGTCCTGCAGCACAATTAAAGTCAATCACCCCGCAGTCTACGGATAGGTATCCTAGTGCTCAATGAAGTACATCGGGTCTTTCCTCGATGGTGGCAGATATCATCGATATGATTTCATGTGGAATTTTTGTAATGAATTGGTCATTGTCAAATGACAACAAGCGACACCTTTGAAAATGACCACTCAAGTCTATAGTAGAAGAAAGTTGCCTTATCAACAAAATTCATATCAAGGTCAATCCTATAGAGGAGGAGGTCAAAAAACGTCATTAGCAAATCAGATAGTTCCAACCACCATGCCATTACAAATAGTCAAGGGTAGCCGAAATAAATAGTTAGTCCTAAGCCAGAACAATTTGGTGGAAGGTGAAAATGTCTAGTGCTTCCCGTGCAGCAATAGCCATATGCCTTGAAATTTCCCAAGGGGAAATATGCAGCAGAAGGTGGCCGAACAAAGAAGTAAGGGAAAGATCCTAAATGCAAGCGAGTATGGATTGTCTGAAATGGAGAATGCTCATTTTAGAGCACAAATGCAAGGGATGTCCCTGGAGCAAGAATTAGACATTGCGCACCAAGCTATTTTCTCATGGTTAGAAGAGGATGAGGCTGTGTTCGCAAATGAAGCTCTAACGACTAGAGTTCCACAAGTGCAGTAAAATTATGACACAAGATCAAAAAGAAGGCTTACAAGAGAATATGTGCAACAAGCTTTGCCTCATCTACAACCGCGCCAATTGTTCCCCCTAGAGAAGCAAGTTTCGTCACCCATCGTCCAACCTTTCCTGCAACCACATAGCATATCATTGGTGGAGAAAGAGACAAACAAAGCACCAAGCCCAGTCACGATGGAACATTTTCTTCTGAAAACTAAAGAAATACCACCATTTAAGCCCAAGGCACAAATGGTCGAGATGCTTAACGTGGTGGAGCAATTGAAGAAGGAACTTGCCAATGTATCATTGTGGGACATCATATCAATTCCTGAGCAAAAAACCTTGCTTCAAGAAGCATTAAAGGTGGAAGAACAAAGCTTCTAGGTGAATGCAACTTAACCATGCAATCAAAGCAGAAATGACAGACCCATGCCTCCCCCTTAGGCTTTGAAAGCAATAGCTTATGCAAATGATATAGGCAACACAAAAGAGAAAGAGTTAAGCGAAACAAAGCCCACACCTTTCTTTTTAACACTTATAGTAGGAGACAAATTGTTGTATAATAATATGATTGATTCGGGGGCTAGTACCACTGTCATGACAAAACAAGTGGCAGATGCCTTGAAGTTAGAGTATGAGCATCTTGAAAATGGAATTATGCAACTGGATGAGAAGAAGGTCCCGACTGTTGGTCAGATAAAGGATCTATCCCTAACTATTTTCTCCTGCCTAATCCAAACAATCATGCAGGAAGTGGTAGTAATAGGCATTCCACCAGTCTTCGAAATGTGTCTATCAAGAGATTTCACCACCAAACTTGGAATATACCTGGCACTTGACTGGTCCCACCCGATATTGAGAACCAAACACAAGGAAAAGATGAAGATTCTATCTGAATCCTTGCATCCTGAACACATTGCAGATAGCACAAATCTATGCTACGAAGTTGTCCATACCTCTACCTTTCAGTAGGAAAAATATTATGTAGAAATTCCTAGAAAAGAAGATACTAGTGAGTGAATTTTAGAAGAAGTGTTGCTCCACCAATTCATTGATTCCAATCCATTTGGAAACTTCCATGCTACAGGGCTAGGTATCTATGAAATTTTTGACAGAGATCAAGTCTTTCCAAAACTAATGAAGAATCAGGAGAAGTCTGACGACCCGTCTGATAATCATTTGTGACCTTATATTTTGATGGTGTCAAATGCAAGTTTGATGCTGGAGTGGGTGTCTGATTGGTACCTCCAATGGGATTGGAAAACCCCAAAACCTATCATTTTCAATTTTCATACTTTAGCGATGATATCGAATATAAAGATTTGGTTCAAAGCTTGGTTCTAGCAGAGCAGATGGGCACAAGTAAGATATGAGCTTTCAAAAATTTAGAATCAATAATAAGCTAGATCTATGGGAAAGCAATTGCAATAAATATAAGGCTAAGATCTTACATACATAAGGTATGGGATCTCATCAAGAGTTTTGAATCTTTCAATATACAAGGGAATCCCCGACCATAAAATAGTATTGTTGATCAGACATTTCCTATTGGACCACAGTTGGAATCAGTTTCTGACTCGACAGAGTTTGATGTCAGAAGTAACAGAAGAATGATAGCCAGTAGGAAAGACTCTCACAAGGACAAAAGAAAGTTGAAGGATCTATGCTACAGATATGAACTCAAAAGTTACGACCCAAGAATAGTTCAGTGTACAATTTCCCTATCTGAAGGACCCAGGTCCGTCCGATAGGAACAAAAGATAGTCAACCCAAAGGTTGAAGCTCTAGTAGCACAAGAGCTCGTCAAATGGGGTAAATCAAAGGTCATATGCCCTATCAAATTTTATGCTTGGGTATTAAATCTGGTCCCAGTTCGGAAGAAGAATAGCAATATTTGACTTTGGGTTGATTTTCAGGACTCAAGAAGGATTTTGTTGAAAGACCAATACCACTCACCACTGATGAATTAGTTCTCACAGACTCTAAATAGATCAAAGAGTCTCTCCTTGATAGATGGTTCCCCAAGGAATAATCAAGTCTACATAAAGGAATCTAACCAACACGAGACTATGTTTACCACCAAGTGGGAAAATTTTGCATATTCAAAAACATCATTCAGACTCTCTGATGTTGGTGCAACTCTTCAAAGGGAAATGGGCATTTCTTTAGAAAGATGGGTCAACTAGATTATTTTCATATATCTAGGCAATTTAGTAGTAAGATGATCATTTCGATCATCTAAAAGGATTTTGTTTGAAACACCAATGATTTGGGTTTCTTCTTAATCCATAAAAATATTTCCTTGGAGCATCCCAAGGGAAACTTCTTTGCTTTACAATACCATAGTAGTGAATAGTAATAGATCCTGAAAGGATCCGAGACTCAGAATTGAACATGAGACTTTTCTAAGGAAGTTTAATTTTTTCTATAGATTCATATCATATTTCACAAGTATTGTGCCTCTGATCACCCTGATGATTAAAGAGATCCTATCTTTTCAAAAAAATTCCAAGGGAACAATAGTTATCAAGCAGCTAAAGATGGCTTTCTCTAAAGCCCCGACATTGATTATTCTAGAGTTCTCCAAAGGTTTTATACTGTGTATGTATAATGACCAACATGGTATAGTTTCTGTACTCACTTAGAAGTATGAGGAAGAAAATGGAGAGCATCCTATTGCATTACCTTCAAGGAAAAGGAGGCAAAAGGGAGCCAACATGCAAAAATACATCACAGGAGAAGAAATTGTCAAGTTTCTTTAGGAGCTAAAAGCCAGGCTTGGCCTGCTTGAGACCATTATACTCGACAATGCTCAACGTCTGGTGGAATCACAAGGGTCAAATTTTGTTACTAGATACAAGATTTTTCTGAAAACTTCATCAAAATCAACCAAAAAGAACCTAACTAGGTTAATCAAATGTATTGGGTCAGAAAGACAAAAGGATTGACACAATCACGAATGGGCTACCCTATTGATGAACCAAATTACCCTCAAGATGGCTCTAAAGGTTTCTCTGTATGAGTTGATGTACAAAAAATTGGCAAAAACCCCAAGACTAGAAGAAGATAGAGAAAAGGTTCATGGATCCATAATCAATTTCCAATAGATGATCAAACAACGTTTTGATGAAAAGACTTCTAACCCAGAATTCAAAGAAGGGAGCTTAGTGCTAAGGTATGATAGATGTGCTGCAAAACTAGGGAAACATACAAAATTCAAAATGTTGCTGAAAGGACCTTTCAAAAACAACACATGCAAAAGAAAGAACATGTACAAACTCAAAGAAATGGAGAACAATGCTTTAGATGTACTAGTGAATGGGATATATCTAAAGATTTTCCATTAAAACACATAGTTCTTTTAAATTTTTTAGCAATTATGTACCATATGTAAAAAAAATTGTAATTATTTCAAAATTTTGAGAATAAAAATGCAAGAATAACACATAGGAGATAAAGGCTATATTATATTATGTTTATTGACAAAATTTACAATATATAATGTATGGCCTGAGGCTCAGAATTGAACATGAGGCTCTCTCGAGAAAAAACCAAAAGAAGCAAGCGAGCAAAAAGTTGCAAAAGGGAGGCAACGAGCAGAAAAACAATAAACTTCAGCCTCCAGTCGTTGATGATGAAGCAAAAATGGGCTCGTTATTGGGTTTCGCTTCTTCTTCTCCTTCTGATGGATTGCAAGTAGGGGAAAAACACACAACACACATAGGTTGCACATTGTAGAACTAGGGTCTACTCACCGCAAATTTGCACCAGGAAGCCGAAGTGCTTTCTCTAGGCGATTCTTGGAATCCGCTCCATGTCGTACTCTCACAGGAGAAAAGTGGCCACTAGCTGAGAAGAACATCGGTGCATCTCAATGTCCATGGTGTGAAAATCAGTAAGGAAGGGAAACCAGGGTACGTCTGCTCCAAAGTCCATGTGCTTGCGAAGGTCCATAGTGCTTGGGATACCAACGCCAGGGATGGCCACTCACACTATCTTGCCAAGCCCTTCCATCAGAGAGGTGTCAAACATCTTCTGGCATAGCTCAATTATCATGGGCTTGGCCACATTCAGGTCTAGTAGTGAGGCCACAAAGTGGGAAAGCATATTGTAGTTACTCTGAAGCTGGTGCTCATTGGTAATATAGTTTGCACTGACTACCCACTTGAATGCAGTCATGACGAGGGGTTTGCAATTCTTCACCAAATGCTTGATTCGATCAGTAGTGACCTCTCCCGCAAAGCAGTTTTGAGGTCTCCATGGAAGGAGTTGAATAAGGGTGCCCAAACCAACAGACATTGTGACGAAGCAGTGAATTATGACAGAAAGAGAATAAGTAGAAGGCCAACTAAGTTAGGGGACTGTATGTTCGAATGAATGTTGCGGGTATGTGCAGGATCATGATGGGCCAAAAAGTGGCAATATGCTGGGTATTTGTAGGTTATGTGGCTGACGACCCTTTTTATAACCAAAATGGATGAAATGAAAAGGGTTTTTAAAGGAGATTCTCAGCTTTCCACCAATATAAATTATTCTTTACTTTGAATTTAATAAATAATTATTATTCATTTTCTATTTGAATTACAACTAAAGTGTTGATTGATAGGCTGATTGAAAAATATCTTTAGCTTTCAAACTGTATCACATTTTTTGAATCCAAAATATGCATCACATTCTATGTTTTACATAATATAGGATTAAAAAAGAAATATGAATTTCATTAAGTTTTGACCAAGTTAAGGTGGTCGACATACAAGTTTTTATATTTTTAAAAAGTTGTAATAAAAATTACAATTAATTATTTACTTGGAAAAAATTACAAAAATATGCATCATATTTGGACGCCGAGTCTCTACTTATGTCTAAAATCTATAAAAAATATTATCATTTTATTGTATAGGTGGCTTTAGATGCATAATCTACTTTATTTTTCCTTGGAATTTAAGTACTAATGCATTGAAATTTCAATTTTCACCAGTCATTTTTTTTTTAAAAAAAAAACCTAGTATTTTAGAAACTACATTCAATTTTCTATAGATTTAATTCTTACATATTTTTTAAATAATATAGATAACTTATTCAAATTTTTATGTCAAATTGCCTAACTCTAATTTTTCTAAATTTTTTGCCACTTAAGGGCCTGTTTTTTCCATGATGATCCTGCACATGCCCTTGCAAAAGGTGGCATAGTTATATATAGAAAAGGCCAACCGTAAAATTTAACCAACGAGATGTCTATTTTCGGTTGGATGACAATGAAGAGTTTTTAGATAGAATGGAGCAAGGTGGATAAATCGTACGAAGGATCTGATGGAATGCCTTGAGAAATAAATTCATGTGTTGGGAGTAAATTCCCTCATATGTCGATGGTTGACATCTGTCCTTCGCCATCATCAGTGCCAACTGGTTCACTAATGGGAAAAGACATGGATTAATATGCCAAAGCTCTGACAAATTAATGGGAATGTCTTTTGAGGAGTACCTTGTGTCATCTCAGCAAGTTTCGTATGACAAAAAACACATTTTTTGATGCAATAAATTTAGTTGTAAAAGAGACGGCAGGGAGAATGTACTAATTCCATTCTCACGGTTTTCTTGGAATTCCCAAGGGATACGAATCTCATATCCACATGTATCACCCTAGTGGCAACATTTAATGGGCCATTGATAGTGTTGCAGTTTTAACTGCATGCACAAGTTAGACAATTAATTGCACTCAACAGTAGGTTTTTCTAAAAAATAAAAGGCAATTGGTTGTCATTACTAGAGAAGCTCTCTGCATCTTTCTTGTACAATCATGGCAGAAGCATCTACCTCCGGCAGGTAGGCCAAAGCTCCAAGTAGAAGACCTAGCTACGCTAACATATTTGGGCACTACTCGTTTTCTAATGCCCCAGCACTAGAAGAACAATCATTTGAACACTCTAGGAAGGTTCAACTTGATAAACGCATCCAGAAACAGGCAGTTCAAGATATCACTGACAATGTTTTCGACCCTCAATTATCCACCAACCCTAAAAATCTTAGGGAAGATGCGTTTTAGAGGATGCTGGGGCATGAGTCGTTAGAGGGTTTTGCATTTCAGCTTTGGAACAACATGTTAGAATTAGGTGTTGTACACCTTGCATAATGTTTATAATGTTTTATTTATTGTTATGTGTGTGGTGCACCTAGGGGTACCTAGATGGATGATCACTAGGAGTTATAATGTTGGGGCCACTTTATGTTGTATGTAACATTGAGACTTAATTGTAAAATGTAATTATTTAATATTAGGGAAGAATAAAATATAATAAAGTACCTAATATTAAATGTGGGGTCAGATGATATTATAAGTTCATAGTTTTGGGCACATGGTTTATGTAATACCACTTGGTGGTTTTGTGGGAGCTTGTTTCTATAAAAGCAACCACAAGGGTAGTTGTCTAAGGTTGTAGAGTTTGTTGTAGGTTAGTAGGTTGAGCTTATGCATGTGTGAGGGTTTGAAGTATGGCATGGGATGTGTGGATTCATGCTTGGTCACATGGAATGCATGGATAGCTTGTGCTTTAGAAGTGTTCATGGAGTCTTTGTAAATGTATTGTAATGGGTTTTCATTGTTGAATAATAAATGTAGTGTGGATGCTTTTGGAGGCTAGGTTTTTCCCTCTTGAGGGTTTTCTTAGGGTATATCTTGTGTCATCTTTCATGGATATGTTGTCTATTCTCTTGCATGTTGATATTGAGTATTTGCTTGCATGTTTTCAGATTTGGGTTATGTGGAAATTATCATTTGATGGCTACAAGTTTCCTTACAAGTGGTATCAGAGCATTGGTTGTGGATTGGATAACCCTAGGTTGCATGAGAGAATGAAATGCAATGGCAAGATATGAAGGTCTTGTAGGTGTTTTATTATAGTTCTGAGGGTTTTGGATTTGTTGTTTTGATGGGTTGTTTGCAGATTTGATGTGTGAATTTTTTTGGCAAAATAGAGTTTCTTGGTTGTGCATTCAAATGAGGGTTTTGTGGGGAAATTTTTTTCAAATGACCTCCCGTGACAAAATGGACCTCATGGTTGGATTCATGTTGGCCAAGAGACGAAATTTGACGTATAACTTCACCAATTTTAGAGAAGTTGAAAAAAATACAATTTTTTTTTGTAAAATGCCCTATTTTACAGTCGTACGACTGTCAAATATAATATTCAGAAAATAAAAATAAATTTTTAAAAACTCCCGTTGGCTGAAAAAAGGACAGATTAAAAATTTTGATTGAAAAAAAATAAAATAAAATAAATATTATGGGACACGGGTCCCTGTCACATCATGGTACACATGGTACGTAGTCTTTTTTCACTACCGAAAATAAAAAGGTGTCGGCTTTGTTTGAAATGACTTAAAAACCTTAAGTTGGCCGTATGAGTTTAAGGGAGGCTTTAATATTTAAAAAGTCTTAAATTAAAAAAATAAACCTTAGATTAAATCAAACCCACCTACCTCCCCTTCATAAATGCTTTAATTTTTAAAATATTAACAAAAAATCCGCCATCTAAAGTGCAGAAAAAATAAAGTGAATTTTATTTTTGGGGTGGGGTCCACCAAATATGCTTTATAGTTAGATTGGAGCAATTTTATTCCAAGAGGCATAACTTTCATTCACAATGTCGGTTTTTCAACTTCTTGGACTCGTTGGAAAGGTGACTCAGAGCTTTATGCTGTGGTACTAGAGATTTTATGATTTTTTGTAGTTTTGATAGTGTTTTTCTTGATCAAAGTCAGGTGTTCCATTTGAGCTTCAAGAGGTGATGTACGGTGCATATGGAGTCAGAGTTTGGACTTCAAATAGTCAAAGAAAAGTTTGTTCAAAGCACTACACAGTGGATCAGGTTTGAAGTTATTTTGGCATGATTTATTAGCTATTTTCCTCACCTATATTGTTTATGTGTCTCTTTGACTATGGAGATATTATGAGCTTAAATGGATGATTGGATTCATTGTATGCTCAGTTGTACATTTCAAATTATCCTCTCATTTGACATGGTTATAGTATATGGTTGAATTTGTATGTTGCATTGTTGTATCTACAAGTTGTGCAATGTTGTACAAGCGGTCTATACTTACATGTTACATTTATGACCTGGACATGGGTTGTCTTTGCCCATTGATATTTCAGTGTTGATGCATGTTCAGTTTTAGTGGCTTGTTTTAGTCACTTGGTTTGTTGGTTTTGTTGTCATGTTGAGGAGGTGAAATGGTATTACCAGTTACAATCATGATATGATACCTATGCAGTTGACTATGTTTATGTAGATATGTGGACACGGTTGGGTTGAGGTGGTTGTAGATTTGGTGGTGATCATGGTGTCATGGATGTTTCTTGTGCATTAGAGACTTTAGCATGTCATGATGGTTTATGGAGGTGCATTGTTGGTGGTGTTGGATTGGATCCTGATTCAGGTTGTAGTGGTGTATCTTCTTGGTTTGAGGAGATTGGTATCACAATGTCATGGATAACTTGGTTACACGGTTCAGTGGGAGCTTGTGACAGTGATGGATTGGCGGTGATGGATATGATGGTTTGGAGGTGTATCTTCTTTCTTTAGAGGATGGTTATCATGTTGTCATTGAGAGCTTGGATTAACATGTTTGGTGTGAGCTTATGACAGTGATGTGGTGTTGGTTGTGTGCATCATGATGCCATGGAATTGCTCAGTATCACGGTTCAGTGGGAGCATTTGGCAATGATATGGATCCATTGTTGATTATGGATGGTTGTCTTCAGCAGGTGTTCTTTGGTGTCATGGAGAAGCTCTTGGATTATGTGTGCTACAATGAGAGTTCATTGACATCCGGTGTTGGAGATGTTGAGGTATTGTTTATGACGTTGGTTTTGATAGGTGATCCTTGGTTATAGGATGGTTTTGTTATTATATAATGGTTTACTCTTGATTACCGGTTTAGAGTTGTGGCATGGTACACGTTATGCTGATTTGAGTATGTGATCTTCTCTTGAGAAGATGTGAGATCATGGTGTCATGTTTATGTTCCTAATTTTGTAGTTGGAGCTATGATTTTGATCTTGGTTGGTTCTCTTTGCATTGAGTACTTTGATCATTTGCTTGGAGTTTAGCATGGATTGATTAGTTCCAAGTGCTCATGGATACTTGGAGACATATGTGAGGTTGGTTTTCTCTTGTAGTTAGAGACATGTTGCTTGAGATAGTTACTCTTAATGAGATTTCAGTAGGAAGTCCGAGGAGCCTACACCTTGGTTGGATGTGAGTCCAACATGGACCGATGATGAGAGTATTCTTGGTTGAGTCATGATGACTTGGATATCCTGGAGGAGCATTCTCATTCCCCACTCTTGGTCTACTTGGTGGTTCACTTGAGAGGTACTGCCCATTTTTCTTTTAGGTGCATTATGTTTATGATTTTTCTTCTCATGGATATGGATCTTTAGCCATGAATATTTGGTTTCTAGAAGGTTCATTTGAGGAGTGTATATGTTGGGTTTAGGAAATGATTTATTGGGTTGATTTCCTTGGTTTGTGAATGGCTACAGTGAGTTTGATCTTCTTGTTTTGAGATGCTTACATCCATGATTAGTTACATGATACATATATTATGTTTGATCTTGGTGATTGGATGGTTGGATGTTGTTATGGTGTATTATGGAGGAGATCATACTTGACACAGTTGGCATTTAGAGATGTGTGTAGGAGGACATGCTACAGGTGTTTGATTTATAGGTTTTGCATATCATTGTGGATGTTCCTTGGTACTACATGTTTACATATTCTATGTGATGATGTTAGTAGACTTGGGATGCCTTGATCACTTGTGATGGTGCCTTCTTTCTAGAATTTTAACGAAGCGATATGTTGAATGCACTCATTCTAGGTTTGCATTCATCTGGACATTTCCCATGTAGTGGGAGATCCTAGATGTGTATGTCACTCTTGACAAGTTTTCACATGGAGTTTGTTATTGCAGTTTATGGGTGGATATGTGATGTCATGAGTTTATTATGTTATGTATACCTTGGAGGTTTGAATAGTTGGATGTGTTGGCACTTGTTGTGGGTGTCATTTCAGATATGGTGATTTATTATTGATAGCTACTAGTGTATATTCATTATCTTTGGATTGAGTGTTTGTGTTTTGAGATATCAAGCTGAGGTAGGTTTATGCTTCTTTGTGATAGTTAGTGTGACATCTCTTTGGATGTGTTCAAGAATCTTAGTGCATTGGCATGGTGGAGGATGATAGAATTCATGGATGAGATGGTGGTCACCTTGGCTCTTGTTATAGGTATCTTGATGGAGAACATGGAGCACTTGGATTCCAGGATGGTACATGTTGCCTATGGAGTTTATTATCTTGATGTTTGAGCTTACTTGTTACCCCATTATGCAATGTATACAACAAGTGGAAGATTGTTAGAATTAGGTGTTGTACACCTTCAATAATTCTTATAATGTTTTATTTATTATTATGTGTGTGGTGCACCTAGGGGTACCTAGATGGACGCACATCACTAGGAGTTATAATGTTGGGGCCACTTTATGTTGTATGTAACATTGGGACTTAATTGTAAAATATAATTATTTAATATTGGGGAAGAATAAAATATAATAAAGTACCCAATATTAAATGTGGGGTCACATGATATTGTAAGTTCATGGTTTTGGGCACATGGTTTATGTAATTTACCACTTGGTGGTTTTGTGGGAGCTTGTTTCTATAAAAGTAACCACAAAGGTAGTTGTCTAAGGTTGGAGAGTTTGTTGCAGGTTAGCAGGTTGAGCTTGTGCATGTTTGAGGGTTTGAAGCATGGCATGGGATGTATGGATTCATGCTTGGTCACATGGAATGCATGGATAGCTTGTGCTTCAGAAGTGTTCATGGAGTCTCTGCAAATGTATTGTAATGGGTTTTCGTTGTTGAATAATACATGAAGTGTGGATTATTTTGGAGGCTAGGTTTTTCCCTCTTGAGGGTTTTCACAGGGTATATCTTGTGTCATTTTTCATGGGTATTTTGTCTATTATCTTGCATGTTGATATTGAGTATTTACTTGCATGTTTTCATATTTGGGTTATGTGGAGATTCTCATTAGATGGTTGCAAGTTTCCTTACACAATGGTCTGCCACAGTTTGTGCTACTTGTTGTGCATCCATGCTCAGAGCTAGTTGATGCGTGTGCAAAGAGGTTTAATAAAAATACAAAGGCCATTGAGGGTCGTGGGGTCAATATTACCATTTATGCCAAAGCTATACGAGATATGAACATTGTGTATCCCTATAGGCTGGGGTGCCGATCTTTTCAATGAAGAACAAATGGATGCCCTGGGAGAAGATATGTTTAGGAAAAACAATTTCTATGAGAATGAGACAAAGGAAAGGCCACAGAGAGGACAAATTCATTGGCCTCTTTTGCAGAGGAAATTTAAGAGGGTAGACAGTTCGTATTCTTAGTGTTGGCCTTGGTTTTTGAGCTCGATGATGATGAGGAGGTTAACCCTTTCTATTTTTCCCTAGGCCTTGTGTTCAAAAGAGAAAAGGTGCTGAGGCATTATGATTTTGCTAAGATAATAGCTAGGAATATGAAGCTGCAATTGAGAAACTACAATGTTGAGTCCAAGTTTAGGCATTCTTCTATCCTGGTTCATTTGTTATTACATCAAAATTTTGAGTGGCTAGGGAGGAATCTACTAGTGTCTAGGATAGATGAGAGGCCTTATCCAACCAATTTCTGTGTGGACCCCTATAATTTCAAGAATAGGGGATTATTATCGATTTGTAGATTATTTTTTGATACTAGTGCTCCAAGATTTACTACCTCGCCCTGTTGGTCGTTTCTCTCAAGAGGTTATATAATGGATGGAGCATCCACCTATCCTAGTGGATTATTTTCTAGGTGAGTAAATTTCACATTTGTCACATTTCATGGTTTCCCTGGGGAGGTTTTCTGACTCCCCATTTTTGTAACAGACCGAACCTTTGCATTGGAAGCATGCTAACAAGTATCAGCTATTGATAGGATTTATGGTTCTAGGAGGAATAAAGCAAAGCTTTTCGATCTTCCACTTATGATTGCAAGGACTCAAGTGATAGTGAGTAAGCGAAAGGATGAAGATGAGATCATGAATTTACTATCGGCTCTGGGTTTGGTCCTCATTTGTGACAAATGGAATTATAACCTAGATGGTCATTTCAGTTTAAGGCACGAGTTTAGGGATTATTTCCAAAGAAGGAGAAATCCTACTTGGGAGAGTGTGGAAATATACATTGACCTGGCCCAAATTCAAGAAGAATGACCAAAATGACTAAGTTTTTATTAGCCCTATGTATAGTATCAGAGGAATCTCCCAATGGGAAAATCTCTCAATGCACAACTAAGGTGTAAGGGATGGTCAGAAAGGAAGAAGGCATATTTCTAGAGGTTTCGACAAGAGATGAGAAGTCCAGGTGCCTTGTTCCATAGCTTCTAGCTTGATGAGGAATTAGAGGAAACATATGACAAAGAGACCGATTTTGACAACAAAAATCTCGAGACAAGCCATGAAATCAAAGAGGAACAAGTTCCACTCCTAATTCCTAGACCTTGGGAACTTGACAACCAAAGAGATTCAGGGAAAGGGGGTCCACAAGTCCCATCTACCTCTCGTGCCTGAAGTAAAGGAAAGGGGCCCAACGGTCCCCAAGGGGATCCTCAATGGCCGCTAAAGGTCAAATGTCAAAGGACTTTGTAGGCAGAGGATTGGAATGTGCTAGTCCTAATCGTGCAAAGTGAAGGAGGATCCAAGACCTGGGTGCCCCTAACATACTATTTCGACAGGAAGAAGAAGTGGAGTCTTCCCTAAAAAATGTTTCATCGACTATGGCTTAGGTAAGTTTCGCTCCCCCTCTTCTTCCTATTTCTGCATCTTTGGTCAATCCCTTGACGCCTCCTATCAAAGGTAATCCTCAATCTTTGATTCCTGAACTAGTAATGTTGGATGTACCCCCTGCCATTGTCAATAAACCTACTGAAACCTTTCTACGCGTCGAAGGAGCATCATTCGCTATGGCCGTTGTTGTGTCATTAGCTGCCTTGTCAAAGGCGCCCATTGGAACTGCTAAAACTACCATTTTTTCAGTTACTCCTGGCCCATCTACTTCCAGGAAGGCACCTCTCCATCAGCCTATTTTTGTATTTGTCCCTACTGGTTCTTCCCCTGCTCCATTTGGCATCTCGCCTTTTTCCATGATCAGCCCGTCCTTTGCATCCCCCCATGCTCACACATCTGAATTTTCCCCTACCATCACCTTTTTCAAACTACCCCTTGGTGATCCCATTGTAGCTCAGAGTGTCAATGTCCCTCAGACTCTCTAGGGTCATTTCAACACCACCAAATAGGCCCGAAAGACTAGGAAGCAAAAAATGTTTTCAAAAAATGCAGAGAGGCCCTCCACCAAAAGGACTGAAGCCGTTTTTAATGAAGAGTGAAAATCTCTACTCATTACCACTATGAAGCCACTCGTTTCCAAACCGAAGGACAAATGCAGATGGAAGATTACAAAATTCATGTTGTAGGCTTGGATTTGAGAGAAACTCACCCGCATGACAAAATGGTCCTAGCCAAAGCCATGCAGAGGGTGGTATATGCTGATTATGAAAGGCTAGACACAAAATTAAGGAAGCGCGAGGCTGAGTTGGAAAATGTAAAAGGAACAGTGAGTAGACTATAGAATGAAGTTTGAGCCAAGGATGTTGAAGAAACTTGTGCATGAGGAAAATTCAAAGTCAGCAAGGAGATATGTCCAAGTTGCTTGCAGATGCTCAGAATGAACAAGTTCAGTCTCGTGTTGAAATTGAAAATTTAAAGAAAGAGTTAAGTGATGCCAAATCTTGAAATACCGATGATCTTAGGAGGATCCAGATTGAGGCAGAAGAGTCAAGACAAGAATTCAGAAGACTAAGCTTTGAGTTGGAAAACACTCTTTGGGAGAAGAGTCAAATGGAAGAAAACACCAGGGCAAAAGAGGCTCGTTTTAACCAGGAGTTAACTGCTGCAAGAGGATCTGGATCCCTCCCTATAATGAGAAGGATGATAACTATGCATTAGGAGTAGATAGTGATTGGTGTGTGCATTCTGGGACCTACCTTGCAATTTCTAAGGGATGTTCAAGAATTGAATTCCAAGGTCAGTTTGATGGATGATCACTTCATACAAAAATGTTCACCTTGAGTGGCAGATTCCCAAAGTTTCATCTCCAAATTGAGCATCACCACTGATCAGGTTCTTAAAAGAGCGGGAATCCCTGACTGTTGAGTCGCTTCCATCAAAACCAATGAGATCATCAACTGCCACGTGGTTGTGGAAAATGTAAGGATCACCAGATCGTGTTGAATAAATGGGTCACTGAGATCAAAAAGGACTTCACCATCCTGGTTAGTTTCGAGTTGCCTCCTCTTCTTTCCCTAGATGAAGATGTGTTGACAATGGAGCAAATCAATGACGTAATCTGATTCAAGATTTAAACCACCAAAGAACTTCCAAGCTTGAGTGTTGCGCCCATGGTGGATGATGTTGAGCATGAGATCTACCCTCTTTCTCGGCTCTATTATCACCTAGGTGTGATTTCTTCTAGATGTGGCATTATATCTTTTAAGGAGGTTTTTGATCTCGAACAAGCATACAAGCAGATCTGGACCCTTGTTCTACCAGTGAATGTGGATTGGGAGGCTTAGCATGTCACTTTCATCAAACTCCAAGAACAACCAGAGGACTAGGTTTGCATCGTCATAGAGCGAAGACCCCTATGAGTTTCCATAACTGTGAAGTACTTTTTCTAACTCAGTCATTTTCATTTTTTCATTTACATAAATGTCTTCAGCTTCAGGTGCACCCACAGTCAAATAAAATCATTGGAAAGATGCGCAATGTGACACGTGGTGGTTGTGTAGCTTTCATCTTTCATCTTCCTTTCGGGAGAAGGTTCAGGACACTTGTTTACTTGTTGGAAATTTTCCTAGGAGCTGTATTTATAAGCTCAGGAGTTTCTACCTTGTTGACACATCATCTCTTTGCAGTGGGTTATTTTCATCACCTATCAAGTAATTTGATTGAGGAGATTGTCAACGTTGGCTGGACTTTTTCTTTTCTTTTCCTCGGTCTTTGGGATGGAAGTTTTGAGATGGTGCCGAGGAGTGATGTGATCGGTCAACTGGGCCTTTTTCTAGGTTGTTGTTTTTAGGATCTGATCATGTATGAATTTCTATCTTTACTAAAATATCTAAAGGGTATTAATGTAGTAGCTGAGAATTAATGTGCAAAGATCGTTGCAACCTAACTGAAGATCTATGATCAAATTGTGTGCTATCAACTATCAACACCTAGCGGAAATTACTTTTGAGTTGAGGTGGCATGTATCTTTTGTTTTGGCTATATAGGGAGGGCCACAACACAAAAAAGAAGATGATTCCAAGTGATATTTTCTTTGTTAAGAAATTTTTCTTTAGTTTTCTTAGGGTTTTAGAATTATTTTTCAGAAACAAGTTACATAACTACTTTATTCTGGCATGTTATATCTATTAAGGTTTAAACTATTGTCGGGTTGGCATCCGACCTCTATTTCAAAGTTCATTTTATAATTAAAGAACAAACTATTGAGGAGAATTTATTGAGACTATGCATGTATGGCCTTTTTCAAGTGTTCTTTCTTTATATTGTCATTCTGAATGAAACACTATGTCTTGCAAACTATATTCAGATAGTTTAAGTAGTGGATTGCTATGATGTATGCTTGTATGGTAGAATAGTAGCTTAGGAAAATTGGACTATGTCATTGGACTTCTCTGTTTTTCTGAAAGTTGTTATTTTCTTGTGCTATGTTTTATTAGGAGATAGAGTTCATGTGATTTCCAAAATATTGTTCTATTACCCATAAGGAATCTTTATGTTTGATCGGACCTTAATGAACACTGCCTACGAAAAGATCTGAAAGTCTGCATTGTACTTGAAGTTAGCCTTTGTTGTTCATTCTCTTTCCAACAATGAAGGGAACTTGTGGTGTTCTGTGTCCATTTATATCTTGATCATAGGAATGATTTGGGTTTGAAATATTGTAAAATATTTGATGCATCACCTTTTATGTTTTATGTTTACATTTCCTCCTCTCCCTTATCTCAAAACCACAAAGAAGAGCCAACTCTCTATAGAAAACTAGAAGGAAATTTCAGTGAGATGCAATTTGTCCCCACTCGCTGAATTTCCCATAAGACTGTTGGAGAGGTGCAAGCTTTGATGATCAACACCTTTGACAACCATTTATAATTTCTCAAAACCATAAACATCAACTACAAACTACTAAGGAATTTGGACAAGAATATCGAAGAGTGGAGCTCGAATACTGGTTCAGATACCAGACAAAAATACTGGATCAAGCACTATCTTAAACTTGCACTCACAACATGGTGACATCAATGACAACATAAAATTGTAGAGATCTAGTCAATCTTTTTCATTTTTCCAACACACCGGGCATGCCAAAAACTATTGTTAATCAGGATTGTACCCTAGCTAAGATTTGACTTAACTATCTTATTGAAACATGGTAACACTCTCAAGTTGTGGGTGACCTATGGCAAGAATGAATCTCTAGATAGGGCTGGTTCCCCTGGTAGATCACCTAAACTACAAAATTTTTGAGAAAAGGGTTTAGAAAGATAACTTGAAATGAAAATCCTAAAACGTAAGGTGATGCACTAGAACCTTAACTTATTTTAATAAGTTCACTCACTGTAATTTGTTTCTCAAAACATTACCTCTCACAATCTCATCTAAAACATACAACTTAATAGTTATTTGCATGAAGGCTCAAAAACTAAATAAAACACACAACCTAAATCATATGAAAATCTTGCACATAGATTCACAATAAATAGACATAACAAAGGATCCAATTCTTATGATCACAATGAAATGTTTGTTATCAAATCAATATTGCAAATATGAGACAAAAATATGAGATAGGAATTCTCTACTATTTTTATTGATTTGAAGGAGTATGAAAATATGAAAATCTAAGTACAAACAATGTCTTACAAAGCTCTTTTCAAGTAGTCAAGAGAGTAAGAAGCACAATTTGAATTGAGAAAAACTAATTTTTTCTCCAACTTATATCTCTCAAATGCCTCCAAGAGTGAGAATGGAAAAAAATCTAACTAAACTAATATCCATAATAGAAAATTTAATGGGATTTTTGAGCAAGAAGAAAAATCCTCCAAAATAGAACTCAAAATACCTCCAAACTCGATGAAAAAAGATGGAAAGTTTCTATCTCAAGTGGGCTGACCCAAAAGGACTTGAAAAATCAAGCCTGGAATTGATTGAAAACTGAAAAAGAAACTCTAGTTTTCCTGCTTTTTCTATTTTTACCAAGTGAGACTCAAACTGAAAAAGGAAATATTTTATGAGGGCACCTAGTACTTGCCTTATTTCACTACTTTTAATGACAATTACTTAATTAATTTATAGAAACATTGGTTAAATAATGCCTTACAATATTTTCCATTTTTTTATTTAAAAAAAAAAGATCTAGGAGAAAAACATGAGCTTGAATTCACCTTACTTGGCTTTGATTTCTGATTTTTGCAATAATATAAGGCAACATTTGATTTTGATAAAAAATCTGCCAAATATACAATATTATGCATTGACATTTGATTTTCTATAAAAATCATAAAAACTCTATGGCACCTAACTATATGATTTTCTCGAAAATCCATAAAATGAAACAAAGGCATAAAAGCCTAGGAATTCAAAATATGAAAAGGGGCTACATAATACCACAAGCTATTAGTGAAGGAAGTAAAAATTAAAATCAATGTGGAGAAATACCAAAGTCAACTTAGGGCACCATGAAAACCCTAACACAAAACTCCACGAGCTCCACTTTTTTCTCATCATTTTTCACCTTCAATTTTGGAGAAGGTTTGGGTCTACCTCTACGCTACCATTGAAGAGCTAGGGTTTGAACTTTGAGCTTCCTTCATGGCTTTCATGTCAAGTTATCTCACAAGAAACTCACTGGTGAGTATCCCTTTTACAAAATATGTAGTAACTTCTTCATTATCTTTATTTTGAAAGTACTTATTGGCTTCCCAGTTGTGGTCATGATTAAATTTCTGATGTATTTCACATGCCTTCACTTTTTTTTTATACTTCTTTGTTTTGATGTCGATACTGGAGCGTTTCTGAAGCTTTTATTGAAGGTATTCGAATGCATTTTTTCAAACAACAAGACTTGGGTAAGTTTCCCACCATCGAATCTTGAATTCTTTCTTTATTTTCTACAAAATAGATGCTCAATTCAAGCTCAACAGTTACAAAGCATATGAGTTTTTTTCTCTCCTCTAGGAATTTTGTTTCTAAAACCCCTTTATATTCTATGGCCGCGGCTTGGATGTATTGATAGACATTTTGGGTTTTCTTTATGGGTATGTGTAGGGTATGTGGCTGATGACTTTTTTTTAACCCAAAATTGATGAAATGAAAAGGGTTTTTAAAGGAAATTTTAGCTTCACCAATATAAATTATGTTTTACTTTGAACTTAATAAATAATTATTACTCATTTTCTATTTGAATTATTTACCAGTCTTGATTGATGGGATTATTGAAAACATCTAGCTCTAAATGGTATCACATTTTTGAATATGAAATATGTAAGTCATATCTTTATGCTTCGTGATAATTATAGAATTAAAAAATTAATTTAAAGAAGTTTTCACTGCTAAGGTAATAAACATATGAAGCTTTTATATTTTTTAAAGTTGTAATAAAAATATCATACTGATTATTTACTTGGAAAAATACAAAAATGTGCATCATAACGGACATGAGTCCTCATTTATATCTAAAATATTATAAAAAATATTTTTATTGTATAGGGGTGGTCAAACAAACACCTACTTCTTATTTTTCCCTAAAATTTAAGTACTACTACATTGAAAGTTCAAATTTTCACCAAATAGATTTAAAATAAATAAATAAACATAGTAGTTTAGAAACTACATTCAATTTTCTACAGATTCTATTCTTACATATTTTTGAAATAATATAGATAACTTATTCAAATTTTTACGTTAAGTTGCCTAACTCTGATTTTTCTGATTTTTTTGCCACTCAAGGGCCTGTTTTTTCCATGATGATCCCGCACATACCCTTATGCTTGAAAAAACTTTGAGATTTCTTCATTTTTTGAGTGTGACAAAAGAGGACACATGTCATTCATTCATTCTTTAAAAAGAATACAAGAAAATATTTCCCCATTAGAGGCCGCAACCTCTCAAACTTCTTGGTATTTCTTTTGTGTTTTGTGGCTCTTCAAAATTTCAAAAGAAAGGTTTGAAACCCTTGTTAGTGGATTCTTTCTTCTTGGAAAAAAAGAATGGAAAACCTTGGCTCAGTCTCACCATAAAACCACAGGCCCATTATATTTAAAACCCTAGCTCCATGAGGCTCGGTTTGTTGCTTTCAAGAAATACATTATTTGCTTCAAAATATGGTAGATAGATGATAACATGTTTACTTTTCTAATAGAAATTTAAGGCATATTCATTTCATTCTGGGTCTATACTTTGAAGCACATTTTGGGTGTCTTCCCACTTACATTCTTTCTTCAAAACCCTTTATGGTTGCCACTGTGTTTTACATTTTCATTCTATGATGGGAAAAGTGGAGGTTATTTTCTCTCCTTTCAGGTGTCAAGGATTTATGGGTTTACATTTCTAAGTAGAAGAAACTCCCTGGAACCAAAAGTTGGCTTGAACTCTATAGAAACTTCTGGGTGCTTCCCATTTTGAGGGTTTTGACTCATTTTATGAGGAAATATTTCAATCTATAGGTACTATGTGGAAACAACCAGTTGATGAGACACACATTACTTTATTTGTTGTATACAACCCTCTTGAAGCTTACATTTTTTCAATACTTCAGACCGATATTCTCCAAAAAAAATTTACATGGAGAAATGTTCACTTCTTCTGTAGATTACTTTCTGGTCTTTTAATGATTGATTCAAGAATCCTCTTTGTACTCTTTGTGCACTTTACACTTTTGTTGAGGGCAACTACAACTTGTTATGAATATGCCTGTCTCTTATGAAATGACACTTTCCCAAGCAATGCACAATTCCTTTGAAGAGCTCAAACATGGTTAGAACATTTGAAATATTTTAATGCTTTTATTTCTCTCATGATCATGCACAACTCTGAGTACTTACAACTCCTTACATTTGTAATGAGGAAATGAATGTTCTTTGCCTTTCTTTTATGACTTTATCCATTCTACCTCATTGTTTTTTGCATATAGTGTCTATGTTCTTTTACTCCACTTAACCTTGAAAAGAACATAGTTGTTGTCTTATCATTGATGATGGCCTGTGCGAGGTATTTTGACATCTATGCACATACTGGCTGCTTCAAATTAGCACTTCATGAATAATACATTCTTTGCTACTCTAGGCTATATGTGAGCACTGTTTGCCACTACCTCTTGTTTCTTGATGGTTGTACCTCTAATATACATACTTCAAACAACATAGATAGCAAAATAAAATGTTACATGGAAGCAATAAGCATGAAATCTTACTAGCAACAAAAATCCTTCAATGAAGAAATGATGTATTTAAATTTTGTTCTACATATTTCTTAAGCATTCAAATAAGCCATTGGTCATTTGTTATTTTCACTTCATTGTACTCTTGGATTGATTTTCATGAATGATCAATGTACCTTTGAATCCTAACGCCACTTTGTGAATCACCCCTTCAGTTGAAATGTTCTTTTACTTGAGCAATATGAATGTGCATTCCTATCTCATTCCTCTTTTGAAATTTAGGGGCAACATGTTGGGATCAACCCTTGTGGGAGTCCATTTTCACCACATGCTATGATGTCTTCAGAAATGAATCAACAACATGATTTCACCTATACTTGCACAGTGAACAAACATGTTAGAGGGTATGTGCAGGATCATGATGGGCCAAAAAGTGGCGATATGATGGGTATGTGTAGGGTATGTGGTTGAAAACTTTTTTTTTACCCAAAATTGATGAAATAGAAAGGGTTTTTAAAGGAGATTCTCAAATTTCCACCAATATAAATTATGATTTACTTTGAATTTAATAAATAATTATTATTCATTTTCTATTTGAATTATGACTAAAGTCCTGATTGATAGGCTAATTGAAAATCATCTATAGCTTTCAAACAGTATCAAAGTTTTTGAATCTTAAACATGCGTCACATTCTATGCTTCACATAATATAAGATTAAAAAAAATGAGTTTCATGAAGTTTTGACCAAGTTAAGGTGGTCATGCATACGAGTTTTTATACTTTTTAAAAGTTGTAATAAAAAAATCATAATTATTTACATACTTGGAAAAAATTTACAAAAGAATATGCATCACATCGGGACATGAGTCCTCTACTTATATCTAAAATCTTATAAAAAAATATTGTCATTTTATTGTGGGTAGAGTGATCAGATAGACACCTACTTCTTATTTTTTCCCTGAAATTTAAGTACTACTCCATTGAAATTTCAAATTTTTACCAAATAGATATATTTTTTAAAAATAAACCTAGTAGTTTAGAAACTACATTCAATTTGATACAGATTCTATTCTTACATATTTTTGAAATAATATAGATAACTTATTCAAATTTTTATGTCAAGTTGCCTAACTCTGATTTTTCTGAATTTTTAACCACTTAAGCCCACTTGTTTTTCCATGATGATCTTGCACATACCCTAGATAAAAAAATAATGAAGTTCCATGCTCCTGTGATGTTTTAATTTTTAGACTCTCTTGCATAGATCTAATATTTTTTGACCTAATGCATCATAAACATGTGTTATATTTCTATTGATGGGGCATATGATGAGACTCATATCTAGAGCTCCAACAATCTTTCTCAATCATCTATAGTTTCACTTGAAGACCAGGAGCAAGGAGGAGTAGACAACAATGAATACCAATACGAAACCCCCATAGGCAATGATGGATATGTTTCCTTTCATATGTCTTTCCATTATTTAATCTTCAGATGTATAGCATATCTTTTATGTTGCATTGGTTCAACTACTCCGATGCCTTGTGTGGGACATTTGATTACTCCTTTCTTTTTAATGAATAGAAAAGAAACACTTATGCAATCTTGTGTACATATTTCTTTTGCAAAATGAATGAAACATTTTGAAATGAATAAATCATTATAGAATTGAATGAAAGCAATATCTCATATCTCATATCTTGTGTTCATGTAGTCTCCTCTATGTTGCAAAGCATTGAATGACAAATTGAATTATTTCTTTTCTATTATAACACATTGCACAATAAAACTATACTCTTCCTTTTAAACTTTAATATGCAATGGTTAAGCATGGAAAAAATATGTTAGAATATTTTCACCTTAAAATGAAAATAAACTACTTCAACTCTATCAAATTGAGCTATAGGTGGAAATTTGGCAACATGTACCTAGGAAGTTTGGAAATTCAATGAGGATTTTGGAAATGCAAAGAAGCTTTCAAAATGTGCTATGGAGGACTAAGACACCCTTACTCTTGTCTTAGTCTCATTGCTATTTTTTCAGGGAAGATGCAAAATCTTCAGATGCCGAAACTGAAACTAAAAGAATCTCCGAAAAGCACCCTCGGGAGGACTAAGACACCCTAGGTGGTGACTTAGTCATGTTCTAAATTTCTAAAATCTTTGAATGTGGTCCTAAGGCTTGATGTCTACTCTTTCTTCTTCTCAAATCTCAGGTTTTGAAAGTTTCAGATTTGACTTGTAGGCGAGTTTCCATGAAGATGACAACTTTGGTATGCAACTTTGCAAATTTGCACTTCAAATGATCTTCAAGTCTTCAACCTAAATCTGCAATCAAAAACATGCAAGAGGGGAAAAACTTGTTGATTGTTAGTAAATGGGGTTTTTTCTTGGTCAAACCCCTTGTTGGTAATTAAACCTTGAAATGAAATGAAATTGATGGAAATGATGAATGAACAACATGCAATGTTACAACTCACCAAACCCTTGTTGTAAATTCTAAAAACTTGTGTCTAATGGATAGCTTGGATATGGATCTTGAATCAAAGGAATGCTTGATAGTTATGGACTTGAATTGCTTGCTTAAATAAAAAACCCTACATCACAAATGTTAGCACAAAAACACATATGATGCAAGAATCTCTTTGATATGATGCTTGAATCTTAATGATAGCTCCAAATGCTTGATGAATTGCTCTTGAATATTCTTATGAACTCAATTATGCTATTAGGAATGCTCTCACAAAAGACTATTGAAAATGAATGAAGGAACCTTGTATTTATACTTATCCATGCTTAATATCCCAAAACTACACCACAAAAAGATGACACATGAATTCATTAATTAAAGGAGGCTAATGGCACCATAATTTGTTCAAAATTAAATCTCAAAAAAACCTTAAGAGGGACTAAGACACCCTAGGTGGCGTCTTATTCTTGAGGCATGAAACTAGAGGCACAGACTCCAAAAAGGGGCCCATTTAAGGAACATTTGAAATCAGGGTCCCAAGACCTTTAGGGGACAAAGACACCCTAGGTTGCATCTTATTCCTGACCCAAAAATTAGCGACACTAAAAAAAATCATTAAATTATCATTTCCCCTTTGATGTTTGTCAAGATTAGCCAAAAAAGATGTAGTTTATTAGGCTTGTGGATGCAAAATAGGACCAATTAAGACATAAATAAGGATAAACAAAACAAGGCAGGCCCAAACAAGTGTGAAAAATGCGAGGATATGCATTTTCCTACACTACAAAATCAATATGGAGATAATAATCTCCCAAATTTTGTTGGATCCCCAACTTTGGCCTCTTCTCTATTAGCCTTAAGAAATTCAAAATTTATTTATGCAGTCTGACCTTTGCAACTCCCATAAGTGTGAGAACCTTTCTTACAAAGTGATTTTAAAAAATAACAAAACTTGCATCTTCATAATGTCTATCCCAGATGTGTGTCCAACATTGGACTGGGATAGAGTTTCCTTTGTCATAATTTGAATGAATTTGGAGGGTTGTACCCCATTCCTTCTTTCTTTCATATAGGAACATATGGTAGAGCAAGGAATACCATCTAAATGTGATCATCATGCCATTCTTTTTAATTTCCAATAACTGCCTATGGATGGCATTTGCAACATAAATTTCAAAATCAAACTCGTCATTAACAAGAGGGTTCTGAATGTCCACTGCCATATACATTATATGGACTGGAATCTTCTCTTGTGAACCCCCCTAAGGACTTGGCAAAGAGCATAGTAAGTATTGATGAAATAGTCTTCAAAATATTCCACTTTGAATGGATCCACTTCATGTTGGGGGATTCTGATAGACTTTCTATTAAAACCCCTAATTTTGTATTTAAGAAGCTTATAAGTCTTAAAGCTACTTCTATCTTGTTGATATTTTTGTTTGAAAGATTCAAAATCAATAGCCTTATTAGTAGCCATATTCAACTTGAATACTTCTGAGATGAAGGCCTTGTCAATTATGACCAATTCACCACCATTAGAAGCCTTGACTATTCTCACATTTTCATCATAATTGGTTGGAATGGCCTTGAGGAAATCCAAATCTACAAACACATTGGGTACTACCAATTTCCCCAAATCATAGGTCCATACATTTGAGATTGATACCTTTGAGTTCCTCTTTTCATACCAATGAATGAATAATTCCTATCCAAATAGGGAGAGTTCTACATCTTTTCATTCATAGGCATAATTTACCATGCCAGTCACATCGCCAAGACCATGAACCCTAATTTTATTTTTGGAAGAGCAAGGAAGTTGGGAAATTAGGTCTTCATCTAATGTTCTCTTTAAAGAAGGTTAGATCTTTTGTGGACTCATGATTACAATTTGAATTTGAAACTAGGGTTTTCTAGGGTCTGATTCTAGGATTTTAAAAAATATTAGATGGTAACTATGGAAATTTAGAACAAATGTAGACAATATAATGCATACCCTAAACTAATTTAAACCTTAGAGTTAATTTTACCACAATTGTAAACCCTAGAACAAAAAATCAAGTGAATTTCTCGATCACAGATGTACTTGTTCTTGCCCTTCTAAAAACCTTAATTATTGTGGAATGCTCTTGAGCTCTACAAATTATTCTTGTTGGATGCTTAGAATGCTAGGTGAACCATTCACTTAAAGAAGGAAATTCACTTAGGACATGACAAAAAGCCATATTTTTTGCCATTACTCTTAGCTCAGGTGAGCCAAAGCACGAAGATGCCCATTTCTAGAGTTTGAATGTGGGCCATTGATTATCAAGGAAAAGGACAAGATGTGACAATTGATAGCCATTTGACTTATTTAAAAATATTTGATGCAAGTTGAGAAGATCTTTGGCCAATAAAGCTACTCCATGCAGGATCACTTTTACACATTGTTATGAGATGTATGCTGCTAGAGAAATGACAAAAAGTAATTGATGTCAGCACCAGCCACGTGGCAACTTTCTACAACTCTGTGGCATGCAAATCAAATTGTTACAAAGAGCTCCATGGCCTTGCTAAATGCTTAGAGATTGCACCATGTGTCACATAGTCTGTGCCTCAAAAATCTCACATTTGAAATAAAAACCTATTAGAAATAATGAGATCTAGGCACATGTCCACCCTAATAGCTCTGAAACTCAACACATATCTTCTTTTTTGTGGTTTCATGACATACATTTAGGCCTTCCTTGAGGTGTCCCATAGAATGGCAGAATCCTCTAAAATCATGCCAGTTGTCGACCTCCTGATGCATCCGATAGTACCTTTTGATGAAACATCAAATCATGCCATCGGTCCATTTTCTACAATTCTACAAGGTCCTTATGGGCCCCCTTGAGGGACTATGCAAAATGATAGAATGCTCTTAAAATGTGTCACGTGGCACTCATATGGCCTTGATAGGGGTCATGTGGCAAACGACTGATGCTCAACGTGCCATGTGCCACCATTTCCACGGTTCTACAACTAACTTTTACCTTTAGTAATAAACCTTCCACACAATTACACAATCCAATAGAAAAGTAACACCTATTAATATTTTATTGGTTCAATGAAGTATTTATTCAATAAAATATTCATGCAGGAAGGAGCAGTGGGGTCCACATGCTGGGCATGAGCAACTTAAGGATCTTTTTAGCACATGCTCCCATTGAAACAACTTATCATCTACTAGGGAGCGAAGGGGCCCATGAGTTAATAATTTTAAGGGCACGAACATAAGACCCTAGGGAAAAAAAAAATTATTTAAGGAAACAAATCTAGATTGCTAGGGAATGAGCTTGATGTCGAGTTCCATAACTTCAACCATGACTTGAATAGGCATCCCTTGAATTGATTATTGGAGATTCCTATTACATTGAGGTACAATGCACTATCAAATATGAATGAATGAAGAGAGAAATAGAAAAATGAAACAACAACAAAAATACAAAGAATGGAACTACGAATAAGCTCATACATTATTCATTAAAAAGTACATATTTTATAGTTGCAGACAATCAATAGTCTTCTTTTAATCATGTTAATTATGATGACAACTAATTGGAACTATTCAACAACAAACTGGACATCTAATGACAACAAACTAAACTTGATTGAACATAATGGACACCTAAACATTATTCAATGACACATGAACAACACATGTGCAGTTTCTCTTATGACTTATTCTAACAATTAATAGTTATGTTGGGGTGTATATTCCAACAAAGGGACAGTTTGATGAAGTCATAATGGTAACATTATTAAACAACATTTATATTTATTATGAGAAACTGAACTTTATCTTTATAGGATTGGTTCTGCATACATGAAACCTTTAAAATCATAATTATAAATATTTACCTATTTTTCACTCTCAATTTAATTAACATGTTCAATCTAAATATTATTATTTTTAAATTTTAAATTTTTAAATTTTTTTAAAACTTTATTGTAAGGCCATTCACCAGCAAAAGCAACTTTACTTGTGGCATTAACTTGGATACAATTGTGTCACTCTGAAATTGCCAATATAACTCTGAATTTTCCATAACTGTTTATACTTTGTTTTTCTTCATATTTTTAATCTTCTGATATTCAAATAATGAGGATCGATCTGCTACAAATAATATGAATATTTATCTAGCAAATTTACGGGCACTTTTCATTCATACATACACGCCTGAATGTGTTCAGAAATAATCTTTCAAAACGTCTTATCAACTTCTATCAGTATTGAAAATAAAAATCAGCGCCCCCGCAAGTGAAAGCTTGAGATGAGTGAAAGCCAAGAGCTTTAGGTCGATTAAATGGTGTTTATTGTGGTTGTGCTTGTAGTTGATCTTCTGCTTGACCCTATAAATGAATGTAGGGAAAACCGAGCACTTCCACCACCGCCTTCTGCTTCTTCACTCTGTGTAGAGAGCGGCCTGTTATTTAATCTCATACTTTGAAGCTCTATCGTTTCCTCCTCCTCCTCCTCCTCCTCCTCGTACATGGGTTTCACTTGAGAGCTGCTGCTTGCATTTCCCAATTTTCTGTGGGAAAGCCCTAAATTGGAGTCCTTGGTGATCTTACGTTCTGGCTTGGGGCTGTTAGCCCCCTGAAATAGAACAACGCATTATCAGAATATAACATGTCGAAACAAAGGCTTTCAGCCTGAACTAGAACTAGAATGGAGATGAAAATAGTTGCTAAACTTTTGAGTATTTCTCAGCGCATATCACATCCCCTTTTACAAAACTTTGTTTGTTTATCAAAAGTGATTTTAACATTAAAATTGTTAACAAAGTCCAAACTATGAGTTTTGAAGTTACCTTGCGAACTTTGAGCTCAACGCGACCTCTAGTAGTAATTTCACTCAATATCTCAGCGTCGTCCACTTTCATGCGGAGGCTTTCTGCTCTGCCCAGCCCCTGCTCTTGGGCCTCCTGCAATTCACCCTTTGCCTTAGCCAATATTTCAGATATACCGATTATTCATTATATTATTATCCAAAAAGATAAGAGCTCACCGTCACAGCTCGCTCGTGAGGTATTGGTGGAGCTTCGTCGTACTCAGAAGCATCAAGTTCTTGCAGCTCCTCTGCATCAAAAATCATGGGAAGAATATACTGCCGAATCGGAAGAATTAATGTGAGCAATACGGTAAAGACACATCCCCCAATTGATATCCAGGTCACGCCGAAACATATGAACAAATACATCAACTGGAATACTGTAAACATGGTGATCTTGTCGAATGGGACTTTCTCCACATACGAAGCATGGGCGTCTTCCAAGATCCTAAAGAACATTTTCAAATTTTAAACCACGAAAATTGACAGATCTTTGAAATAAAATAAAATAACTTTATTTGGAGGTCAAACTTCTTTGTCAACTTTCGAAATAGCAAACTATATGCTGGTTAAGGTTGCACTGGTTTTATTCTATACAAAAAAAAAGGGTTTTGGAGAAGAGTACCTGTATCTTCTACTAGGAGAGATGAAGATGAGAAGTATTCTTTCGCAGAATTGGTTTCCAGGTAAGCTCTCAATCGCCAAATATGCAAAATACCCCCATAGAACTGAAATTGGCATCTTTCTTATGATCGGCATTAAGAACACGCAACTACCCATTAACAGCGACTGAAGGAGGTTTGTGAGCCTTTGTTCATTTACCCGGACAGGAAGTAGGAGATCGATATGCCTTTTGGGGTCAAAGATGTATCCGTTTATATCCGGGAAATTTTGAGTGGAGGCTTCTACGTTATTGTAATTTACTGAAGGATTTTGAAGATCTCTGAATTCCTTGAGATTCAATAATTCTCTGATATCTTTTAACATCTGCAAGAACAACTTATCGCATTAGTAGAAAGGTAAAATGTTATCTTTTTCAATCATAAAGCTATCAGTTTTAGAGTCGTTTCTTACAGTGTCGGAGCTCAAGGTGGTGGTTGGCGAGGCTGGAACATCTATATTGACGAAAACTTCTTGCATCTTATCGTATATCTCCTTCACTGTGTCATTCCTTGTAATGCTTGTACTTGCACTCTTCAACATCTTTTCCCGCAGTATCTACTCAACAAGAAATAAATTAGTTGGCAATTGCGAGCACGAGACTTATACAAACTTAACAAGAAATGAGATATAATTAATTATCTACCGCATGCTTCAGTGTTGCAAGACTTCGAGTATGCATGGGAGACTGTGGCAAAACTGCATATGATGGAGGAAGACCGAGGAGTCCACAGATAAGAACCTAAATCCAATCAAAATAATTAGCAAATGAGTATACTGGCTTATTCAAATGGATACAAGAAGTCATGATTGCTTATGAATTATTCCAACATACCATGAATCCTAGAAGCAGAAAATCGTAATGGTAGGAAGATGGATTCTTCAAATTGTACTCTCTCTGCTGGGCCATCTTCGCAGCAACGTTGTGCTCAAAGAAGAATAAGCAAGCAAACATAACCGCTGGTATAAATGCACTGAGAATGTGTATGCGAGGCACTTGGGCCATATCCTGTTAGACATATCACCTTCCAGAATTTTAGTTTGAAATACGAGATTAAGCATATTGTTATAGAGGAGAAGTGCAAGGAGTATTATGTGTTTACCCTTATTACCATCCAGAATATTAGTTTTAGCTACGAGATTAAGCATATCGTTATTCAGGCGAAGTGCAAGGAGTATTATGTGTTTACCCTTATTACAGTCCAGTTTTGTGTGGCAGTGTCATGCCAGGCGACTGGACTGAAGAGACGCTTTGGAACACCCTCAGGATACGCATCTGCTGGTATGTAAGAAATTCCAGTCCAGAAAAGCAACATTGCAGGCACTCCATAATCTGCAACTATTCCTCGCATCCATCCTATGACACACATGTAAGACATAGCCTTGTTAGTGATTATGAACCAATGAATAAACATAGCTCAATTTGATTCAAGAGGTAGCTAACAAACCTGTGCCATAGCGCCAAGACCTGGCATTTCTGGTCTTGAGAGCGGTGAAGAGCAGACCTGTTGCCAATATCAATCCAAACATTCCGTTTGTTGATCGCCATGAAAATGGCAGCTCTTCGTTCTCAGTATACAATGTCTTTGGGGTATGAAATTCTTCTACCATTCCCTGTATCAAGCGTCAAGTTAGAAACATAACACTTGTGACTTCTATTTTGTTTATTAGCCATAAGTTGAAACAATCCATTCACCTTGATTGCTTCTTTCATAAACATCAAAGCGATAAGAACTCCTAACAGCTCCTCAGCCACTCGTGTTAATTTCTTTGTCAGTGAGCACAGCCCAAACACGGCCATCATCACCAAAAGAATCGATGTCCACGTACAAATCCTGCCAATTAAACACCCATCTTTCTTCATTAACTAAGCTTTGTTTATAAAGATTTCCCTACTATATCGGGCCTTAACACCTTCACACTCACCAGGCTGTCCACCCTAGAAAATGAGACGGACCCAGGTCTTCTCTGTCCTTTGCAAAACTGTACAAATAGTGATACATGAGAACAGTAGGCTCAGCTACTCCTACAATGACCAATGGCTGACCCCCAATTATTGAGTGTATAATTCCACAAATTGCTGTTGATGCAAGCGTGTGCGTACAACTCAACAGCCCATCTGAGAAAATTCACAATTGTCAGCTTATTTTGTAACACTCTGTCCGATCTTTTGCATTATTTTATATTCAAATATATTAGACTACTACAGATAACTGACTCAATATACATACGCATAAAAAGTTAACTTTATAATTCCCCCACTAGAAAAAGAAAAATAAAAGTAAACAGTATTCGAAATTATTTCGACAGCTAATTGATGAAATTGCCTCGATAATGAAACACATCGTTTGACTTACGAATAGGATAACAACCATACACTATAATCTCTTGCCTAGTAAGCTTATTAACTTTCTCACTTTGCGAACCTGACCTGTTATATAATTCTCTGAAACACAGCAAAACTACTTGTCTTACCAGTTTGTTGATTAAGTTGTTCTCCGAATGCAATAACAGGAACAACCAAAGCAAAGAATATATAAGCTGTCGGGTTCAATATTCTGTTCACAACATAGCATAATAAATCAGATTGAATTGTTTAGGAATCAGAGATGGAATAACGGCAAAGCAATTCTTCTAATTACCTGAATCCTGCAGTGAATCCACTGAGCCAGTCTTGCTTGTAACATTGCAAGCGACCTTGAACATCTTTAACCACTGCTCTCATGGGCACATAGTCTACGTTGTCCATTGTATTTCAGGCACTAGACATGCAAATACTCTTGCACTGAAGAATGAAATTGAAGAAGAGAAGTGTGCAAATTTAGATTGGAAAGGGGGAATAAATACAAATCAGACAAGGAAGAGGACAAACACAGTTCCATTGACATGGTCTGAGACAGGGAAACCAAATATAAAATTCAGACGGACTTCATGGTCCTTTACATAATCTCGCCTGTCATTTTTGAAGTCTAGCTTCACTGCATCTAGGCTTTCCCACGTGGAAAAGATGACACCATAAAAGGAATCGAACAAAATAGCAGGTAACAGATGATGTTGGCTCTACTTCCCACTCCTCACGGCGTGGATTAAGTAGGAGGAGGGATGTGTGCCGTACAAAATTATATTTCTTTTTCTTCCTCGGCCGCCGTACATATGCAGACCATAAACCTGCTAACATATTCCTCGGTCAGCAAACTTTGAGGACGCCCAATTTTGATTTTTATTAACGTAAGCTCATATTCACGAAGGAAACTGTGTAGGGTATACTCTCATTGCGAATGGCTGAATTTTGTGAAGGTGCCGCAGTGGACCGTATCAACTCAGACGTGGGAGCAAGGGCATGCAATTAAATCTTGCATGTGCATTAGAATTGTCAACGAGAAAGATAGATAAGCTTTGGGTGACAAATCCTCCTCAGTTCTGCTGATGCATCAATTTGAATAAACGGGCGATGTAGTATAAAATGGAGTGGAAGTGGAAGTGGGAATTTTTTAAAAATCGAGTAGAAGAAATTTTTGGGCAAATGACGATTGTACACAGCGGATGATAAGTACGATTTAGATTAGAGAGGCAATCAACGAACTCTCTGTTTCTTTAATAATAATATTATGAGATTTTATTAAAAAAATCCTAACCAAAACACCAGTAAAAATATATAAAAATCATAAATACCATGGGCTGCATTATCTATGTTTTGTTTAATATGGCTTCAGAAAAGCCTGTAATTAAGGACGCTAGCTTGCTCCATGAACCAGTCAATGTATACAGACAACTATCTCACGTGTGATTAACTTTATATATAGAGAGAGATGGCTAGGCAGGTTTTCTTCGACATTTTCTTAAAGAAATATTACTTTCCCTTTTAAGATAGAATCCAATTGTTGGCTATTTCTCACAATTACGTTGTTTAAGGATTTTTTAAAAAATTATCAATTTTTTTTCTGATTCTTATCTAGATTTCTATGTACCTTTTCGGAAAGAATGTTAAATTATTCTGGAATTTAATTTTGGTAGTAGTGAAATATAATCTTGGTTGGTTAGTAGGTTGGAATGGTGGGTGGTTTTTTTCTCTAGGGATATTGGTTCTACTTTCTATCTTTTAGGCTATTCTTATTTATTTTCTCTCTTTCTCTTATTTAAAAATTATAATTGGTAAAATCATTTTTATAATGAGGGATTTTTTTTGGAAAGATACAGAAGATAATTTTAAAATTTTCTTGGTTGGATGTAATAAAAATGTATTAATAGATGTTGGAAATAATCCCAACTGTCTCATTAATTTCCACCACCGTATACTTTGTAATTTGCTTGTCCCTAGCATATCTACCAAATTTTGCTTGCATGTGTGAAGTCTCACTTCTCTAGCTAAGTTCATTTAAATAATATTTTACAATTTCCAAGTGAGGACAAATTTAAATGTAAATAAAATTCAAAATCTTTTTTGGCAAGATTTCCTAGCTAGCACAATAAAGTGTAATTAAATGCTCTTTATTTTCCCTCCTTGTTGGGTTATACATAGGCTTTAGTTAGTCATTTTTGTTAACAATTGAATATGAAAAAGGTAGAGAGTAGTTAGTATTGTTGTAGTAACAGCTTGAAGAAGCAGCTAAATTTTTTGCTATAGCAATAGCTAGAACAACCAGAAAATTGGGGAGTTTAATTCTGCTTTATTTTCTAAATGCATAGGAGAGAGAAAAAGCTTTGTATATGTTTTTTGATAACTATTAATGAGTATTTTGAAAGATATATGAAATAGAGAAATCAATTTGGCTTATCCCTATGTTTTAATTTCTGCACTTTATTTTTGTTTCCCCTATGCTTTGTTTTCTATCCTTTTCCTCTTCCTTTATGTGGTATCAAAGCCTAAGGTTTTTAGAACTGAAGGTTTTCAAGAAATATTTTCAAGGAGTTAAAGCTTTATCCAACACAAACTTAATAGTCATTAATGGAAACTCCAAGCACAAGTTTGACAAACCCACAAATTCCTTAGTTCAATGGGAAAAAAATAAGATTACTATTCAATCACGATGTGAAGGCATTATTCTACTCTCAGGACATTTGGGAACTTGTTAAAAATGGTTACCCAAAACAAGAAGATACAACAACATACAATACACTAACACAAGCAAAGAAGGATTTACTAAGGGACAACAAAAGGAATCTAAAGCTTTATTTAATATTTTCCAAGCAATACATGAGAGCATCTTTCCAAGAGTTGCAGTAAGAACAAAAAGAAAAGAAAAGCATGAGATATTCTACAAACAACATACCAGGGAATGGCGAAGGTGAAGAGAAAAAAATTGCAAATGGAGAAGAGACTTTGTGACCATATATATGAAACAAACTCATTATTCACACAAATAATTTGATTGGTTAATCAAATCAGGTCTCATGGTGAGACACTTGAAGAAATAAGAGTGGTTGAAAAGATTTTAAGACAAGGTTTGAGTCCATTGTTGTGGTTGTAGAAGAAACAAAGAATCTCTCTCAATTTTTAGTGGATGAATTACATGCATCTCTAATTTCACATGAGCATAGGTTGAGAAAAACCACAAATTCATCTTTGGACCATACATTCAAAACACAAGCTTCAACCAGCATGGTAGAGGTAGAGGAATATTGAATTCAACAAGAAGAGGAAAAAAATCATATAGAGGTGGAAGAACCATCCCATCAAACTCAAGTGGAAGAGGCAACAACCAAAATTTGAATCAAAATCAGCCCCAAGGTCAAAGGTATGAAAAATCACAAGTGAATGTCATTATTGCAAAAAAAAGGGCATTATTCAAATGAATGTACAAATAAACTATATGATTCTAGGCATAAAAATTCAAATTTTACAAAAGAAAATCTAAACAAGGGCAATATTTTTTTAGCTTGTAATGTTGCACAAGAACAATTAAAGGATGTATGGTTTTTAGATTTAGGATGCAACAATCATATGATAGGGAATGTAGAATTATTTTCTATTTCAGATGAAAATGTAAAATTAGATGTAACATTAGGTACTTATAAGAAAGTTTCCGTTAGAGTTTTTATTTTGGATGTTTATTTTTTCCTTGGCTTAAAATAAAATTTGATGAGCACTGGGCAACTTGTTCAAAAGGGATAAAGAGATTTTTTTAAAATAGAGAATGCATAATCTTGGATAAATATCCAAGAAATCGGCTTATTGCAAAGGTCCAAATGACAAACAATAGAATGTTTCTCCTAAGGATACAACTAGATTTGAAAATAGAATTTTCTCAAACACAACTTTTCGATAAAGATAAATGTGCAGTAGTCACACAAACAATCTTTCAAGCAAAAATTAAGGATGAAAATTAGTTATGGCATCTAGGTTTTGGGCACCTAAACCTTGGATGATTAAATCTATTGCATAGGAAAAAACATGGTAAGGGGATTTCCACTCATAGAGAAACCAACATGAGTATGTGAAGGATGCATTTTAGGAAAAAAAAATAGAAAATCATTTCCAATGGGAAAGTCTTTAAGGGAAAATGCACCATTAGAAATTGTCCATTAATATTTATGTGGTCCTATGCAAACACCCTCAGCTGGAAGAAGATATTATTTCATGATATTTATTGATGATTACATAAGTAAAACATGGGTCTGCTTCTTAGGGAATAAGGATGAAGAATTTGATTAATTTCATCAATTCAAGGCTTTTATGGAGAAGAAATGTGGGAACTATATCAAAATATTGAGAAAAAATAAAGGAGGTGAGTACATCTCAAATGACTTCATAAGATTTTGTAAAGATAATGGTATTCATAAACAATTCAGTATTAAATACACACCTCAACAAAATAGTGTAGCTGAAAGGAAAATAAAAAAATTATGAAAATGGTTAGAGGGTATGTGTAGGATCATGATGGGCCAAAAAGTGGTGATATGATGGGTATGTGTAGGGTATGTGGCTAATGACTTTTTTTTACCCAAAATTGATGAAACAAAAAGGGTTTTAAAGGAGATTCTCAGCTTTCTGCTCAATATAAATTATGTTTACTTGAATTTAATAAATAATTATTATTCATTTCTATTTGAATTACAACTAAAATCTTGATTGATAGGCTAATTGAAAAATATTTATAGCTTTCTAACGGTATCACATTTTTTCAATCTGAAACATGAGTCACATTCTATGCTTCACATACTATAGGATTAAAAATAATAATAATAAATTTCATGAAGTTTTGACTACATGGTTAGACATACGAGTTTCTTATATTTTTTAAAATTTGTAATAAAAATCATAATTAATTATTTACTTGGAAAAATTGCAAAAATTATGATCACAATTTGGGACATGAGTCTTGGTATTTATATAAAATTTTATAAAAATAATTATTATTTTATTGTGGTTAGGGTGGTCAGACATACACCTACTTATTTTTCCCTGAAATTTAAGTACTACTGCATTGAAATTTCAAATTTTCACCAAATAGATTTAAAAAAAAAAAACCTACTAACTTTTGAAAACTACATTCAATTTTATATATATTCTATTCTTACATATTTTTGAAATAATATAGATAACTTATTCAAATTTTTACATCAAGTTGCCTAACTCTAATTTTTTTGAATTTTCATCGCCACTTAAGGGCCTATTTTTTCCATGATGATCCTACACATACCCTAGAAGCATGTTAAAGGAAAAACATTTGTCAAATGAGTATTGGGTTGAAGTTGTTTCATGTGCATTCTATATAATAAATAGATGTCCAACTAAAAGTTTAAAAAATATGACTCTAGAAGAAGCATGGAGTCAAAAAAAACATAATGTTGTTCACATAAGAGTATTTGGATGTGTGGCATATGCACATGTCCTAGATAGGTTGAGAAAGAAATTGGATAGAAAAGGAGAAAGATGCATATTAGTGGGATATGATGAAGAACCAAAGGAATATAAGCTATACAATCCAATAACCAAATAGTTAATAATTAGTAGAGATGTGCAGTTCATAGAAGATTGAGCATGGGATGATAGCTTAGAGAAAATAGTGAATGTAACAACAAGTGTGCCACAAAAATATAGAGAAGAAATAATGTTGGTAGGTATTCCTTCAAGCGTGACTCCTCCTACTCCCACTCAAGCTCAACAAATTGGTCCTCAAGTGACACCTTCAACAAGTACAAGAACAACCCCATGTATTTAAGGAAGCACACCTTCAAGTGGACAACAAACACCATCAACAATAGGCACTCATAGTGAAAACCCATCAAGTCCACATTCTACAAGTTCAATATCAAGTGATACATCAAATCCAACCTTGGCAAGATTGAGAAAACAAAAAGTTAGAAGTATAAGAGACATTTATGAGAAAAATGAAGGTGAGAATAGTGTAGGTATAAATTCCCCTTTTGCATTATATTCATATGTTGATGATCCTATTCATTTTGAAGATGGAATTAAAGATGAAAAATAGGTAAATGAAATGGATGGGGA